>VUYV01000585.1:58819-105279 GCA_008711295.1 Anarhynchus alexandrinus | reverse complement strand
TTTTTTTTTTTTTTTTTTCCTCCTCTCTTCAGGGTAGGTTAACGGTTGGACTTGATGATCTTAAATGTCCCTTCCAACCTCACTAATTCTATGATTCTATGATTCTATGATTCTATGACCTTGAAGATCACCCAGTTCCAACCCCCTGCCCTGGGCAGGGCCACCTCCCACCAGCCCAGGTTGCTGCAAGCCCTGTCCAACCTGGCCTTGAACACCAGGGGAAAAGGAAGTCACAATCTCACTCACGTTTTGGTGAAAATCTCATGTCTTGCATCACCAAGTGACATATTTCCTATCCTATCCTTTTGGATTCATGGCTTTGGAATCCTTTTAGGGTGCCGGCTGATGTGCTGGTATAGGTTCAGCTCATTTCCTACATGTCCCCAGAATAAATGCCCAAGAAATGGAATTTAATACATCAAGGAAAGATTAATGTAGCAGTAAATGGGCAGAGGCAGAGGAATGTCTTAGCAAGCTGCTGTTCTCTGATCTTGACTCTCTCATCAATACTTTTCAATCTACTGTGCTGAGAGGGATATCACTTTTAATGCCCTGAGGTCACTGAAACCACACATCAAATCTGTAATCCTTGAGCTGGCAGCACGGCAAATGATTTCTCTATTGGTCTTTATAACTGTAATTGTCACCGAACAGAATCTTTATATATTTCTCACTCTAAATTATGTGACTGATGACAGAGATGGTCTCTGTACGAAGATGAAACCAGTGGTTTCTGGTGGTGTGAAGCTGATGAACAGTGCTGTTGGCTTTTACGTCTTTCAAAAACAATTTCTTGCCAGATTGTCTTCTGAGATTGTATAATCATCTCCTCTATAGTTGAGGTAACATCGACATTGCAGCATAAACCTTAATTTCCAAGGTATTGTATCCAGGAGCCACATAACGTAAAAAAAAAAGAGAAATAATTGTCCCTCTTGTTGTAGTAGTAGAACAGAAAAGATTGCAATGCTGAACAGTTTGTAAACCTACTGATTCATGGAGTATACATGGCTTAGGCTGTAATTAACAAGATACTGAGCTTTTTATTAATTTAGGTCCGCAGTTCACACGTGCTCTGGCTTAATCCTGGCAGAAGAACGGCGATGTCTAACGACTGCTCATTCATTTCTTTCAAGTCACGCAGACTCAGAGGGGACAAGCAGGCACATCCCGTCACCCAATGGCCACCAGAAAGGGGCTCGGCACGCACCCCTGCATGAGCAAGAGCCTTCCAGGCTGGTGTGGCACTTTGGGGTGATATGACTGGAGAGGAATATGGGCATCCAAGGCCCGTCCTCTGCCTGCTCTGGGGCTAATCTGACTTTCCTGGCCCAGCTTGGTTTGCTTTATTAGATATATTCTTCATGAGTTCCTGTATGAATCAGTGTTTTAGCTGCTGTCATTAGAAACACCGATTTTACAGCTGTAGGGCTTTAAACCAGAGGTGGGAGTGAGAGCATTTAGCAACACAACTCAAGACTGGTGCATATTTTTTGAATAAGTCTCCTTCCCCTTCTGAGGTTGTCTGAACACCGGTGTCCCCTCGCTGCCCCCTTCCATCTTGGGCAAGACGTGGTTCAGTGCTCTCCTCCTAACAAGACTTGGGTCAAGTCACGATGAGCGAAGCTTGAGATGAATCGGGCCGCGCTTGTTGGGTGTATTACCTGTTCTCCTCCACCTGTGCACCCTCCCAGTGAGGAGCAGGAGTTCCTCAGTCATTTTCTAATTCTCCAACTTGCTGCAATGCTGGCAGGGCTGTCAATGCATCACCAGTGAAATGGGTCAGTCGGTGTTTATGGAAATACCCAGCAAAGGGATTTTTTCCCCCTATTGACTCTGTGTTTTGGCTTGGCAGCCCTACGCCGGCCTCTCATGCTGCTGGTGTCATGCGTACCGCCACTTTTTAGCTGCTGGTAGCAGAGAAATGTCCATTTTAATCAGGAACGAGTGGGAAATGTCTTTCCCTGGGTGCACTCTGCAGTGCTGAGCTCAGCAGCAGCAGGACAGCTTTCCTTTACGGGTAAAAAATGCCAACCTTTGAACTGCTTGGCAGGTAGCAGAACTTTAATGTTATTGAAAGGCTTTTTTCCCCCTTCTTTTATTTCTTTCCAGCATTGTCTGCAGCTGTTTCTCAAATAGACGTGAAAGCGAGGGGCTGGATTCTCAACCGGTTGAGCTGTCACGGTTGACTCAATAAAGATATGTTGATTTATAGCAGCTGAGAATCTGGTTTTATACAAAATTTATTAACAAACATAAAAACAAACAAAAAGATCACTGTGTCTGATCCCAATAATCCTTAATTGTTTCAGTGAGCCAAGGCAGTGCTTTTTTGCCAATAGCTTTATGCCGTCTCTCCTGTCTAAGATGCGTTACACAATTTTGTGAACAACTCTGCCTTTAAATTATCTTTCACCCAGGACCAGTCTATTGTATCCCCCGGTAATTAGAACCAACCAAATTAATACATTTCCTACGAGACAACACTCCAAATGTTTTAGAGAAAAAGTGGTTTGGGGTAGAAGGCACGTCTTTTTCTAAAGGAGACAATCACCAGCACAGAGCAGCACCGAGCTAACAGAAAATATGGTTGCTTTTAGAGCAAATGCCATATGTCGTAAAGCCATGGGGAAACGCTCAGCTATGTCATAAACGTGCCCGCGGATGAACTTGGAGAATTTATCCAGAACCTTCCTAATGTAAGGAGAAAAGGCACCGCAGGGAAATTTTGCATCTTGAACTCATGTGGAAATTACGCAAGGAAGTATTAATTCTCGGAAAAATGTTCAAAGCAGTTGAAAGGTGAGAAAGGAAAACAGCATATGGGGATGAAGTAACTCCATGAATTTAAACATATAACAGGAACAGAGGTAGCTCTGCAGGCAACAACGCAACTGACGGAGAAACCGGCCAGGAAGCCAGATGCTGTGGCAATAGAAAATCTCTTCCACCACTTGGCATTTGACTCCTATAATTGCCAAGGACAATGGAAAAAATTCGCATGTGGGAAGTAGCACCACAGGATCCAGAAAGCAATTGCATACGAAGAGAGTTGGGTTTAAAAAAAGGCACGGCCGCTCTTTTTGGGAAAGGAGGGTGCCGAAGGAAAAAGGCGGAGGAGCTTTTGTGCAGAGGAAACGACATTCAAATGTTTGTCCCCGTAATTCCTCGCCGGGGTGGTGTGTTCGGGGGCTGCGGTAGCAACCCCAGCGCAAGGTGTGACGTTCACGGGGTTGCACCGACGTATAACAGGTTGCCGTGACCGGTGGGCACGCGTGTATGGTGGCACCCAGGAGACATGACACGGGGAACAAAGACCAGCAGGAGGCAATTGTTATTTTTTTTTTCGAGGAATGAAAACAGCATTTCCTAGAAGAGTCCCACTTTTCTGTTCCGTGTGCGCGCAGCCTCCCGAGGCTTGCTTTTACGGGGGGAGGCGGAGGATATCAGGCAGGAAAGCTCTGCCATCAAAAGCTCAGCAGAGTTTAAACAGTGACTTGGGCTACACCTGTGTAAACGAACTCTTCATCTTAATCTGCGGAGAGATTCACACGTGTACTCTAGCTGCCATGAGAAGGTCAAGCATGAATCCCTTGTTTTCTGAGATAAGACTATAATTAGCTTTGTTAAAAAAAGTATATATTCCCAAAGAAAGGATGGTCTGAGGTTTGGAAGAGTCTATTTTCCGAAGATGTGGGAGAGCCTTTTTGATGCACTCCCATATGTTCCCGCCTGCTTGCATTTTTTAAAGAAAAAACAATCCAAAACAAAACTTTAATGGCTTTTCCTGGACAAAAGGAAAACTCATTTGAAGCAAAAGGTGGGGATTTGCCCCATTGAAATAATATAATATAATCACCCNCCCATTGAAATTCAGCCTCATATTAGCAAAATTAATAGCCCGGGAGGCTCCCGATGGACAGCCGAGCCCAGTGGGGGACACACGCTGTGTCCGTCTGTCCGGCAGCAGCACCTGAGCTCTGTGTGTGGACCCGACCAGCATCACTGCAGACAGCCAGGTCCAGGAGAAGGACCGAGGGGCGACTCATCTGAAAAAGGTCCTGCTAGCTCATCACGTCTGAATTTAAAGACTTCCCGGGTTAAATCGGAGCTTTGCAGTAAGATACGTACTCCCGTGATTCAGTGGAGGATTCGGCTGTCATAAATTATAAAACCTTAGCGCTGTTCTCGTTGTTTTTATAATCACCTTTGGGTCACACATTTTTAATTACTGGCCTGCAAAAATGGCTAAATCTGGTCCTGCAGTCCCCAAAGGGACAAAAAGCCTGGCAAGGAGACTCTATACTGGCAAGTCCCCTGCTCCTACTGGGAAAACTGTAGCAGGACAATACGTGCAGAGCACCTGCCGTGGCCTGGGATGGAATCCAGTGTGGATTGCCCACTGCGTCCAGCCTTGCGACACAGCAGCGCCATGGTGCTGGTGTCATCTACAGACTACAAAAAAGATCATACGCTTCTCTCCCATGAACAAATACGAACCAAAGGCAGAGAACAGAAGATGTGTCCAACATAATCAAACAGCCTATGAATCGTCCCAGCCTGGGGCCTCGTCCCTGGATGACTTTCAGCCAGGTTTTGGTGATCAAAGCACAAGGGTTTTTTTTTGTTTTTGTGGCTAGAGGAGAGATGGATCCTTGGAGTTTCCTCCTCCAGCTGGAGAGCGGGAGAAGGAGGATGGGAACCACTGGGATGGGAAATGCTCCAGGACNTTTTTGTGGCTAGAAGAGAGATGGATCCTTGGAGTTTCCTCCTCCAGCTGGAGAGCGGGAGACCACTGGGATGGGAAACGCTTCAGGACCATGGTGCCCACTGCAGCAGGGGTCCTCTGAGCCCAAGGAAGATTGATTCCTTAATGGGGATCCTGGGTTTATTCAGCTGTAAAACTCGACAGCGTTTGCTGGAAACGCAGAGTTATGAAGGCACCCACAGGTAGGAAAAAGGAAGAAATGAATGAGACAGTTCTTTTATTGACACAATTTTTCAACAGCTGATCGGTGTCCACAAAAATGACCGGAAACCAGCTGGGGATGTAAATTGGAGGCGTTTGGCGTCTTGTTTGCACTGGGTATTTCCTGCCTTTTGCTGTGCTTTCCCACCCTGAAAGACTGTTTTTGGCACAGGCAAACTAAAACATGTGCTAAAAAATCAGCATTAGGTACATGGCCTTGTAATCTCGCTCCTTACCCCCACTCCCCTCCCCCCGCCCCCCATAAGGGATCCGTATAAATGCATTGAGGAAAATGACATTCTTTCTCATTCATTTTATGAAATATTTGCCTGGATTAACAGAGATGCTGCTGGAAATGATATTTGTATTCTGTGCTTCGCAGTGGCTCCTGATGTCAGTCCCTGCAATCCCACTGAAACCATTAACCAGGAAACCTCATGGACCTTCATGGTGGTTTCCAGCGCAGTGGTTTCATTAGCTGCACTAATCAATCTTTCGCTTAGTCTAGTATTGGGTTGGTGCTGGAAAGGGAGGCTCCTATGAGGAGCACCGAGGTGGTCGGCAGGTCTCCGTGGCTCCTCCCATGGGTCCATCCTGGGTCTCCACCTGGGACGTGTCTCCAGCGAGGAGCAGCTTACGAGCTTCGGACCTCAGTTCATCTGCTCTGCGATTCCCTGCCAGAAAGGGAGCTACAAAGGTGATATCAAGCAAGAAGAGCAGCAGTACCAACACATCTCTGGAAGTGTTTCTCTCCCACCTTCTAGCAGTAAGCATATATTAATCCAAGATTTAAAGCACTGACTAATGATTTTGCACGAAACTTCCTTTTTTCCCCCTAAGAATAACGTAATATGCTGTAAATTGCTAGTCATTGGAGACTTTTATGATCATTTCAAAGTACTTAAGCCAACACCACCTGACACAGTTACTTAGATATCTTCCTTGTGACTAAGCTAGTGCCAAGACAAGCTGAAAGACTTATCCAGTGCAACTAAAGACCAAAATTTACAGTGACGGGCCCATTAAAAATTCTGTTCGCTCCTCACAATTTCAAACAAGCGGCAGCTTGACATGCGTATAGCCTGTTTTCCGAGCAGGTTTTCAAAGGAGAGAAAGATGACCTCTATAAATGTCAATGCAAACAGGACGCGCGTTTCCAGTGACGCCCTCCTGGAAACCCATTAGTCCAGCAGCAGCAAAATGCCTGGTGTGAGTAAGTAACTCTCTTGCTGGGTGTGAAGTTGGATGTAAAGGGCCAGGAGGACCCTGGGTTTGTCACCAGATCCTTTCCGATGTGGAAGTTCAACAGGAGGATTGCAGGGGCTCGGAGGAGTGAAAGAGAAGGTGGTTGTGTCCTCAGTAGAGTCACACACAGATTTACTGAGCCGTAGGCTGGAAATAAACAACTAGAAGGAAAAGGATAAAAGACAAACTGAGCTGAATAATAAGGCGGGTTGACCTGAAGGTTGGTGTCACCAGCACCCTGACAAATGTCCCCGCTCCGTTCCTGTGCAGCTGCTTCCTCGCTCGCACGCGAGCCGTCGCCCAGCGGACGCGGGAGCCACCATCCAGCTGCAAACTCCGACCGCGTTTGCGTTTCCTCTCTTTATAACAGGCTGAAAGGCACAGAGCCTCTCTGCTCCCTAATGCAGTACCTGTCAATGACTTCACTCGGTACATCAAGGAAGAAAAATGGTGTTTATAGTCCCTCAGGACAGAAAAGTGAGGGTTTAAATCATTTTGCTTCTTTTAACTCCTCTGGTTTCTCCAGCGCGGATAAAAGAAAACAGCGCATCAAATATTCATAAGATAAAGATTTCGAGTTGTGCTTGCACTCCATGTGCTCCTGGAATTACGTGACACTTTCCTCTTGACCGTCAGTGTCCTGATGCTCCCAGAACAGCCGTGGCCTATACAGACCATGTGGGAATTATTCTGACAGGAGTAGTCTCACTGAGACCTGAACATCCTTCTTACTAGGTTGCCAGGAAGCATGTCAACAGCAGATAGCACTACCTCTGTTGTATAAATAAGCACTGCAACAGGGAAGTTAGCTATTTCCAAACAAACATTAAAATTTCGTCACACAAAGGGTGAACAGGCTGCCCAGGGAAGCAGTTGAGTCACCATCCCTGGAGGTATTTAAAAGATGTGGAGATGTGGTGCTGAGGGACATGCTTTAGTGGTGGACTTGGCAGGGCTAGCTTTATGGTTGGACTCAGTGATCTTAAAGGCCTTTTCCAACCTACATGATTCTATGGTTCTATGATTCTATGATAACACCGAGCACTTAGAAATGTTAAACTGTTCTGGGAATTGGACAATCTCTGGACACATGAAAAGTAAGACTTTTGAAGCACCTCTCTCAGCAATTCAAGGGTATGCCAAAATGAAGGTGGGCAGAAGCTCTTTTCAGAAAGCATAAGGTGCTGCTGAGGAGGAAGAGCATGGAAGGAGAAAGGAGTGAGAGGAGAAAGGCTGGTCGCAGGGAAGAGGCGAGGTTTGCTGGGGAGGGCAATAGCTGCTGGACATGAGCTCACGCATTTGTGACCCAATTTACGTCACTGCGTGAGGGCTGTGAGGAACCAGGCGCAAGTCACACCAGGACTTTTTGAGCAACCTGGGCTAGTGGGAGGTGTCCCTGCCCATGGCAGGAGGGTTGGAACTAGATGGTCTTTAAGGTCCCTTCCAACCTAAAACATTCTATGTTTCTATGACATCCTCTGCTTAGCACTCTGCAGATACATCAGCACAACCTGGTAGAAAATATTTGGCCATTTTCTTATACAAGAAGAAAACTTTTAAGTTCACGACTACGAGATCCTGGTAACAATGGATATACGCAATACGTAATGAGTTCATGCTTTTAGGACTACTTTTAAGATTTATGGTGTGTACTGAATACATTTCATCACTACAGAGATTACGTTAATGTGGTTTTCTACAACATTTAGCTCAGAAGCTGCGGTTGCGACTGATGGAGTATGCAGACCGTTAACCGGGAAAGATGTTGTGAGAAAACACAGACATCCAGAAAAAATTTTTGCATTGAAAGGGGCAGAGCGCTTTGTTAGATATCAGAGGAATCAGTAATTTTATAGAAACATGATCGCCTTTTGAGAGGAATTTGGAAACCCTGATAGAAAGGAAAAGAAGAGGAAATAAGAGAAGGGAAGAGCAGCGCGTGCCCCTGTGCTGTGCAGGAAGCCCATCTTCTGGGCTTGTAAACGGCCTCCGATAAATCACCTGCATTTCCTGCACAGACTGGCCAGCTGTGGAAGGGACATAAATAAGTTGTTCTCCACCGGCGTCCTTTGGAACAGATTAGTCATTTCCACTTGAGTGAACAAGAACAAAATGGGAAAACAAACGAAAATGAGGTTGTGGGCCCAGAGCCTGTGGGACTGTGCAGTCTCTTCTGAGTCATGCAGAAAGGGACATGCATGTCCCAACTCCTGCAGCTCCATGAGGTGCAGAGGACAGCCTTCCTGGTGTCCCCATCACGTCCCAGTGCTGCCTGCAAGGACCTCCTTCATGCTGCCAAACCTTCTCAGCTCCTGCAGGACAGATGGACAGGAACAGCTATTTCTGACCGAGGTTCCCTCTATTCATGCCAATCTACATATTGGAGCATACAACTGGAAAGGAGCCATGGATCAGAGGACTTGTGTGGCTAATTACCCCATGAACGCACAACCCTCCACACAGCTCAAAATCTTGATTGCTGCTGAATTGCCCTCAGCTCATCATGGTGCTGAGCTCCTTCAAAGTAAGGAAAACTGATGGTTCATTGCTGCAGAGTTCTCTGTTTTCTGTCATCATCAGCTGGAAATAAATTATTCTGACAACCTAGGAAGCCAGCCCTCCACCCTCCTGAATATCTATTTGCTAAAGGGAAAGAAGCATAATATTTTATTCTTGGGATGGTACTCTTGACCCTGGTGCTTGGCTATTGTAAAGAGCACTTGGAATTTATGAGAAAAGGCAAAATACAGCCTCATAGTAGCGTGTGTCACTGATGGCAATGGGAACTTCTGTTGCTGAACTTCAGGTGCGGAATATACGCCTACTCCTTAATAGATAGAAACACATCCCCATGCTACTGAATTTGAAGCTGTGACCAGTGCAAAGGCCACGGACCTGTTGGAGCAGGTCCAGAGGAGGGCCACAAAGATGATCAGAGGGCTGGAGCACCTCTCCTATGAAGACTGGCTGAGAGAGTTGGGGGTGTTCAGCCTGGAGAAGAGAAGGTTCTGGGGAGACCTTATAGTCCCTTCCAGTATCTGAAGGGTGCCTACAAGAAGGCTGGAGAGCGACTTTTTACAAGGGCATGTAGTGATAGGACGAGGGGGAATGGCTTCAAAGTGGAAGACAGTAGATTTAGAATAGATATTAGGAAGAAATTTTTTCCTGTGAGGGCAGTGAGCCCCTGGCCCAGGTTGCCCAGAGAAGCTGTGGCTGCCCCATCCCTGGAGGTGTTCAAGGCCAGGTTGGACGGGGCTTGGAGCAACCTGGGCTGGTGGGAGGTGCCCCTGCCCATGGCAGGGGGGTTGGAACTAGATGATCTTCAAGGTTCCTTCCAATCTAAACCATTCTATAATCCTATGATATAATCACCTGTCAAGCTTGAAAATTTATTCAGCATCTACATGTTTTTAACATAGGTACTACAAACAAGCTGGCAAAGTCTACTGCTCTAACTTCAAAGCAGACAGGGCAGATAGTTTGGGAGCAAGGAGGGGATAAAAATGCTGGTTTCCAAATGGATAAATAAAGCAGCCTGGAGTATTAAACAACTGGCAGCACATGGAAGGAGTGATGAGCCCCAAGCACAGTGGCCACAGGGTGGGCTTGAAAACTGAGCAGAATTTTAGTTTTTGGATCGCTCATGCAAGCTGTCCCTGTTGGGAGGGTTGTCCGATAAAAATACAGTATGGTCACAAGAGAAAGCTTATTTGATTTTGCCATCTGATTTACAAGCAATTTGGTTGACTTCAAAAGAATCAATGAAAGTGACTAGAAGAAAAATAGCACTTTGAGTTCAGGAACATCTATGTAAACACTGGTGGGGATGGTGGAGGAGACACTATCATGATCATCCACAAAGAAACACCGGAACTAGACTTAGTGCAAGGGGTCACAAAGCAGGACTAATTTCAAGTGGGACACTGCAGATTTTGTCTGTGAAAGTAACGCAGTTTATTAAACGGGTCATGGAGAACATTGTGGGTCCAGGAGCTTTACACAGATATTGGAGTGGAAGCTATTTCAGAAAGATCCTACTAATAATTTTGGGCTGAGGAAGCAAATAACATAGCAATTAGAGAATCTAATTAATGAGGACCTTTACATAATTAAATTAATGTCCTGATGGTGGTAAAATGTCACATTAACATTTCATTGACATTCATATTTACTAATAAACCAAGTGCTAACTGGGGATGCATTACATTCGCAGGATACTTTTAGAAAGAATTAGTACACTGTGTAGGAAGTTGCTTTTTCATCATCACCTACCGCTGTCCCTGGGTAGGGCACAGGATCGCACGTTTGAATACCCACATCCTTTCCCTGAGAGCAATGTTTTTGATCTTTGACATCAGAGAAGTCATGAGGCTCTCTGTGTACAGCTGAGCTATTCCAGCACATTGCAATACCCAACTATCGCTTGTGCAGCAATGCGATTTTTATACAGTCTTTTAGAAGCAGTTGGAGAAAAGGATAGTACATGGTTCATCAGAACTGTGTTTTGTTGCTGTAAAGTTACTTAAATGCCCTGTTCCATCTTTGGCTTTTTTATATCGGGAATTTCACTGATGACCAATGTGGAGGAGAAATGTTTTCACCATTTCAGTAATTTCTAAGTAACACGCTCCTATTGTACAGCGAGATTAAACCCTACAGTGAGCGAGAACTAAACAAGCATTTCTAAATCCACCTGAAGGGAGCAGAAAAAAGACTCTGAAGTTACAGTAAATGTAATCCCTGCTTTGATATTCATATGTTTCATCACTGGGATCTTTCAGGATTAGATCCAACACCCGGAACAATTATAACAGGCTTTGAAAAAAAGCCTTTGGCTTTTATATGACACATCTTTATCACACAGCCCTGTCTCTGCACCCGTTTTCCCCTGTACAAGTTGAATGCTATTGATTTGGAAACTGATGATTTTCCTGTGCACCTATTTCAACATTCAAATAATTACAGGGATGCTTGTAGGCATCTTTGCTGGGCTATCTTCTTTCTGGGGCAGAAAAGCTTAATGACCTTCTTTCTCATCTAATCCTATAGCACAATAGGTGATAAATATGAGGTCCCAGCTATAGCCCCAGAGGCTAAAGGTGCAGTTGCATCTCTCTGCCCTCCCTCCTGATAAAAGGAAGAAAGGCAGAGTCTCACTGCATCAAAATCTGATTTAATCTTCAGAGGAAAAAGGTCCCAATTCTGAACAGACATGACAGGCCTGTGCCTAATCCAGGAGCCTGGGCTTAGATTTAACATAGGACTCATTTTATGCTGAATCAAATCTATGATCAATCATATTTATTTGTTTTCTTAGTATCCAGCTTCTGCATCACAGCTTTGAGGGACAGATTAAGTGCTTCAAAAAAGGGAAACAATTTATTATTTCCATTTTAATGCGCAGAGTGACAATTTTTAAGGTGACCTGCCAGGGGAGGATCCAGCTGTGCCGTGTTCGGGGCTGGTGCGTGTGCAGGCATTGGGCCACACTGGTGGCCACGCAGATGCTGTGGTTTACAAATCTGATGTGCAAAGCGCATGACAACTGTAGAAACTTTTCTTTTTCTGTTTTTTTCTCCTACCTTGGGCTACCCTTAAAAGGGATTCTGATTAAGAATAGTAAAAGTCACTCATCTAGTTAAAACCATTACCTTCTTCTTTCAGTGCCTATGCATCACTTGAGAAAAATAATATCTAAACTGGCCTGTGATTTTATTGCTGGGCCTGTGCAAAAAAAGAGGGCTTCTGAGTAACATGGCAATCGCTAACTGGAGGGTAAAAATGCTGATATAAATGAAATCTGGAAAGGAGTCACCCTATAACCTAATTCAGCAACTTCTAGTAAACCGAATTTAGTAGAAACCTTACAGAGCGTGGATAACGCGCTCCAGTGAAACTCCCACAAGGCTCTGCACTTGCGTGACAAAAATCTGGGGATCAGGCTGCTCCTGGCTGGTTGGGGACATGCATTGGGGTAACATTACTGTTATTGAGCAATGGATTTAGGGATGATGGAGGGGGACTGATTCAGCCTACCTCTGCCCAGTGGTATAGGGCCGCCTGATGTGCATTTCCCAGTGCCTTCTGCAATGCAGTTTTTATGCCTTTAGTGATAACTTTTCGATCACTTCTTTTAAGAAACCACTAGCAAACACCTAAAGCAGTCACTGTCAGGAAATTCCCCTTGATATTCAGCCTTAACATTTCTCTCTGAAATCTCTTCTCATTATTTTTATTTATAACCTCTTGAAGCACCTTGAATAATTCTTTTCCATCCTTTCTATTTTCGGACGCAGACAGACAGATATTCCCGTTCCTCTCAGCAGTCACCCAGCCGGGCTATTCAGAAGTTTCCTTTAAACTTCCTTCAAAAGCCTCTGCTTCTGTAGGTCCCGTCTCCTCCGGTCTTTAGCGGGGTTTCAGGGGAGGAGGACAGTCTCAGGGAGAAGCTGTGCAACCAAGAGAGAGTGCAGACAGTGTGCCTGCCTGGGGAAAGGAGGAGAAGTACAGGAAGGCAACCAGCGAGAACTAGGCTGTGCGATATCTCTAATAAAAGCTTCTGGTATCGGAAAGGAGTTTCTGGGTTCTGCGGTCCTCCTGTGCCACCCCAGCACGGGCAGGTTTCCCTGCAGAACAGTTGCTGCAGGAGCTTCATGCCCTCAGCTCCTACGTGATGGTGGGGACGTTTTTTGACGCCGCTAAACCACAGCACCTGCACCCACTTCCCAGCATGTACTTTATCCAGCATGAGATGACATTTCCTTAATAGCAGCTGGGTTTATCTGCTTCTTACAAATGGACCTTCTTCTTAAGCAGATGCAGTGGAAAAGCGAAGGTTTCAGCCAAATGGCGGTTGGCTTTTGTGGCTGAACAAAGGAGTCGGCCAGGTTTTTGTTGTTTGAATGTCCTTGTCTGAGTTCACAACTTGTAAACCCATTTCCCTTTTCCAGACTAATTCTTCCTGCAGGGGATCGCACTCAAAAGCTTTTGTTAAGACTGCTGGGGGGAGTGGGAAGGGCTTAGACACCACAGAGGTATCTAACTGCCTAATTGTCACCAATTTCGACAGGAGCTGCCCTAAACATCTCTTGGAGGATACATATCAAAGACAGATACTTCTAAAGGGGATTGCGCTCTATCCGAGTTGATAATCTCCTTGGTTCCTGTCAGAGATTTTCTGCAAAAGATTTAGTTCTTTCATTTTTCTTGCCGCTTTGAGAAGCTGAGACGCAGAGCGGAGGAGGACTGCAAGGCTGGCAAAAGACAGCTTCAATAACTTCTGATTCCTAGAAAGGAAAGGGTCTGTGCAAGGGGCATTTGCTACAGCAGTTGCGTTATCCACTGATTTAGAAAGGCCCCGCATAGCTAACGCGTGGTCAGCGTGCTCAGCTTCCTCGGAAAGAATTTGCTCTCGGCCTTTGCTCTCAACCCGTGTTGTTTCAGCCTTCACAACACATCAGCTACATTTTCGAAGTGCCTTGAATTAGTTTCTCCTGTCACAGTGGTATGAAAATAGCAGTGAATTCCAGTGATCTCCTCGCAGCATTTAGCGAGCAGTGTCACTGCAGCTCGTTTCTTGAATTTCCCACGTAGGATGCCAGGCGGTGTCCGAGCCCATACGTTACAACTATAAGGCAGAAGCTCATGACCTAGAGTTGTTCTCCTCTAGGTACAGCAAAACCAGAGAGTAGACGAGAGAGAGGAGCAGAACAAATATAGTGTTGGTTAGCACATATACGTAAGTAGGCCATGAGTGTTAGCCAAGCTGCTCCGACGGCACTGCAGATCCTTCAGGGTACCGTCAGGAGATGTTTGCATGACAGCTCCTTTCCATACTGCAGCGGGAGACGTTGCACCAAGTGGCATGTGATTAAAAAACCCACTCTCGAATGTGAATCAATTATGGCAAGTACCTGACATTCAGGGCTTATATCTATAATTACCCCGGAGTGATGACCCTCTTTGACTGCTAACACAAAATAACTTCCACCACCGATATTGCGCCTGCACTTCAAATGGCCCAGAAGGCATCACCACGCGGAGAAACTGGTTTGCTGCTTTGTTTTGAGCTACTCCAAATTCAAAGCTAAAACATCAATTTGGAAGCAAATGGAATAGAGGGGTTATTTTAAAATATCAGGCTGACATCCATCTTCTGGTAAGAGTGCCGAACAATTGAAAATGCAGTTACCTAATCTGACTCGGGATAGCATGTAATTAATTAGCCAAATAAAGTCAGACAGTCTGCATCCATTTCTAGTATAGAGTAAGCCACATGTACACAAAAATTATTCCATATCCCACTCACCCTCAATGGGCCTTCAGCAACGTTGGCTTAATTTTCAACATAATCTTCCAACTTGTATTTTGGTAAACGCTTGACAAAACCCCCCAATGTTCCACTTAAGAACAGTTTCCTTCTTATTTCTGTTTCAGTGAATGCTCCAATTTGCTGAAGTGTCTCCTTGTTCCTAATTTTCAGTGTCTGGGGGGGAAAAGCATGGCCACAGAAGTAATCCTCAGTTAACTTTATATTTATGCATTTATTTTTACAAGCTGAGCTTCCCCATCTCCTGCATGTTTCTGTCCTTTACAATCCTTCTGCCCTGGACTGCCCTTAATCCATAAAAGGGGATGCCCTCACCCGCCGGTCCTCAGTAATGCCTGGTGGGATTTGCCACAGCATTTTACGGCTGCCTTGCTTTGGAAAGGAGAGTTTTCTGCTGGCCCATCGTGGAGAAGGTTCTGCCCTTTGCTGGCCTTTATGCCAAACCACGTGGACTCAGGCAGCCCCGAGACTTCCATGACTTTGCATATTTTATTACAGCTGCCAGAGTCATAACAAAAAGCTAAAATAAAATGCAGCAAAAGTGAGAAAAATCGATGGAGGACGTGCTTGGGAGGCTCTTCTCCTGCCGGGCCACCTCTCGCAGCTCTGGCTGCTCTCCATGCCCAATGCCTGGCAAAGGCCATGGCAGCTATGGAGAGATGCAGCAGAACATAAATCTGCTGAAGGACATGGACAGCCAAAATGGAGCAAAAAAGGGAGAAAACACATTTTTTGGAGCCACTTGTTTGCATGGACTCCTTCCTGGTGATCAATATTTGAACCCCGTAGAGATATTTGTTGTTTCGATTTGCTCCTTGCGATCCAATGTTGTTGGTGTCTGCCTCCCTGCGAAAGGGCTGCCAGTGCCAGGGGTGGGTGGGTGCAAGGGGACCGCACCCCTCCTTGCTGAACATCACGATGGGGCCTTTTACGTGTCTCGATACCTCATCCTTCAGGACCTGAAACACCCGATGAGTCTGGTTGACTTCACTGGGAGAAGGACATGTCACGAGATAAGTGATAAACTCCTTTTATGGCAGATGGCATGAGGTAAGAACCAGCACACGCGGCATAGTCTGGATAAAAAGAAATTAAAAAAAAAGTAGTTTTCAATCAGAGGTAGAAGACTCCCTTCCCATCTTGTATTTTTCCAGTAATTATGTGCAATTTCTTAGATGCCGGCCAAGGAAGGGTGGCAGAATCAGCTCCTCAAATAAATATGTTCACCTTGCCCACCACTAAAATTTAGAAAAATATGTGGAGCTTAAATAAATGTGTTTGCTGAACCAGCCTGACATTTTCACTGCAAGTTCCCGAGGAAGGTGCTGTTTTACCTGCTTTTTGTTGCTGTAATTCAGTCAGGGTTCTTCTGGATTTGATGAAAATGATTTTTACAAGTTGGTATTTACTGAACTTGTCCAAGAAAAAAAAAATAATAAAAAAGCTGCCACCATTTACCAAATCCAAAATATTTTTCCGGCTCCAGTTCCTAACATTTTTTGTCAGTCATGCCTCGAATAAAAACTGCTCTTTTTTATGCACATGAATTTAAAACAATTTTCCTAAGGAATTCTTGGAACCCTCCCACATACCCTTTATTATTATGATTTTTTTTTTTTTTTTTTACTTTTTTGGTTCGGTGCAATTGTCATAATGTGTTTGAATCTGTTGAATACTTTGAGGAGAAGAACAAAAATAAACGGGCCGGACTTGGCTGACTGAGCGCCCTTAAATCCAGAGGGCTGCTTTTGAGATAATGTGGACTTTTACGACTGAGAGTGGGATTACCGAAATGGGATAAAATATCATTAGTGCCTGGCTGAAATACCTGCTGAAGGATTTTTGTCTTAAGACAGTCAGTTTAGGGAAACAACAGACCAAAGGATCATATTTTACGACTGACTACGCTTTGGCCCAGCCCCGTCTGTGGGCTCCATCCTGAAAATACCTTTCACGAACAGGCGGTTTTGCAGCCGATTATGTTCCAGCGGGACTCCTTGTGCTAACGACTTTCCAAGATGAGTAAAGTATCATCACCTACCCCTATGAAATATAAATCAAAAAAAATCAGCCCTTCCAGTGGCTTGGGAGCAACAAGAGAGACTAAAACTCAAACTGATTTGTCAGGCGCTGAAAACACACTGAGGAGATATCCATCCAGCTTTCGCTTAAGAAAATTTAGAGTTTTTGTAAGAGGAAGAGAATGCAACAGCCCCTTTTCCCACGGGGAGGTAAAAAACCCACCCTTTTCTTTTAAATCGCTCGAGTTTCTCTGGGAGATGGGAATTCCTGGCAGGGAAAAAGCCCTTTGATTCTTTACCTCTCTGGAAAATGAGCTGATGGTTTTATTTTTATTTTTCTTTTCCATGGTGCAGCCTGTCCCTGCTTTGGTGACCTGGATGGTCCTCCTTGTTTGGAGAAGTTTTGTCTTCGGCTGGAAAAAGGAAAAATAGGGGCTTTTGCTCATCTTTCATCAGGCTAAAATGAAAGACAAAAACAAGACGGCCTTTGGGTTTCCAGAGAATTACAGGCATTTCTGATATGTTAAAATTATTAAAAATTCCAACCAGAGTCCAGCGAGTTCAGTCG
Organism: Anarhynchus alexandrinus; assembly: GCA_008711295.1. Taxonomy (NCBI): domain Eukaryota; kingdom Metazoa; phylum Chordata; class Aves; order Charadriiformes; family Charadriidae; genus Anarhynchus; species Anarhynchus alexandrinus. Next base: position 88,147 of record VUYV01000585.1, on the reverse strand, counting down.
ATGTTTATTTCCTTTGAGGCTTTTAAAAGCCGCCTTCTCCTCCCTTGTATTTTTTTTCTTTTTTTTTACGGTGGCGAAAGAATAATTTAGAAAACTGTAAGAGAAAAGGACCCTTTTTCTTTCCCTGCCCCAGGATTTTGACTTTGAAGCTCCTCACCGCCTTCGAAGGGAGCGGTGCCGCATGCGCCCGGCTGCAGCGAAAGCGCTCCCGCAGCGAAGCGCTCACCGCCCCTGCGGTGGAACACGACGCGGTAATGGGAATAGCAGGAGGAGGTACGGTTTTACAGTGTCTTCCTCATCCTAAAAGCGTTTCAGGTTTCATTTGTACCTCCACCGCCGCGCCACGGGAAGGCAGTTAAACCCCCTCAGCCTGGAGTGCTCTCATGGTAGGAGCGGGGACAGAGGAAGAGGGGAAACAAACAGCGGGAGGGGATAAAACAGCCTCCAAGTATTTCACTTGCTTTCCCTCTCCATTGCTGGCTGCAAACACACCGCTGTCCATAATGGGCTGTCCTTGCCCCGTCCCAAACACACTCGTCCATCGCAAGGGTGATTGCCCCAGCCGAGCCCCCGCCTCACCCGGGTGTCGGAAATTTGGATTATTTGCCCCTCCGGTTGGTTTCGAGGAATGCCTCTGACCGACCTCCTCTGCAGCGTTGTGCGCTGGCGACTGGTCCCGCTGGCAAAGGAGACCGAGCAGCGTCCCAGCACGGCGCTTTTACGGTGTGGTAAATTCATGAGAAACACCGAACTCAGCGTTGCAGCGAAGTGTGGAAGGGGAAAAGGAGGAATCACAGAAGCACAGAGTCTCCTAGATTGGGAAAGACCTGTAAGATCATCTAGTCCACTTTCACAACGGGTATTGAGTATTGATTGGTAATGAGTATTGATTAAAGAAATGCCTCTTATTAATAACACACTGTGGGTACGTACTCTGGGGTAGTTTGGGGTAATATTTAGCAACACCCCATCTTTTTTGTTTGCCAGCGACAGCGTGCTCTCAGCATTTCTTTAAAGAGCAGCCGAGGGGAACCCATGGGAGGGTGGAAGTGGGTGAAGCAAACGGCAGCTCTCCCTCCTGGAGCCCGTGCTGGAGGGACAACGTGCAGCCATTTGGCATGGCGACACCTGAAACCCCGCTCCAAAGTCTGTCAAAAGATAAAGGCATAATACAGAAAACTTGATCGTATTCTCAATTCTTCCGGAGCGTGTGGACTCAAGAAAACTGAGAAGAAATATGCTCCAGGACAGTTTAGGCACTTGCAGTCAGCACCTGCCTAGTGATTGCATCACCTCCAATACTGAGCATTAAAATATTAAATGGACTGAATGTTTCAATCAAACTCTGAATCGATTCAGTTCTTGGTCAGGGACTAATAAAGCCTTGATCGTTACAGAAGGCGCTGAAAGTGCAGCAAAGCGATTGACTGACCTCCCTCGGGGGCACTGACACATGCCACGGCCAGAGGAAGCCTCAGCAGATGGACCAAAAATGTCAAAATGTCAAAAGCAGGTCTAGCGAGGAGCCAAAATGGTAGTCAGGATGGAGGGGCAGGAGGGGGGTTAAAGCAATCCACGATGAAGCAGGCCTTTGACAAGCTCCTGAACTAGCAGAGAGGAGCTGCTGCATCTCAGGCTGCAGGCGCGGACCGGGGGAAGAGTGACGGGAGGTCCTGGGAGGTGCGGATGGATGCAGAGGGGAGAGGTGCGGAGCATCCTTCCCTGCCTGCGGCTCGGCAGGAGCACTCTCGGCGCTGGGCACTGCACGGCGCCGCTGGAGCAGAGACTCAGAAATCAGCTCAGTCTCAGACACGAGACCTGGGCACGGGTTTGCAGATAGCACGTGCGGAGGGCAGAAAAGCAGCGCTGTCGATTTGGGAAGGCGTAAAAAAATAAGTGAAATGCCAGGTACTGTGACAAATGGACAAGAGCAATTTAATATGAAACGGTGAAGTGCTGCGAGAGGAGAAGTGTTAATTACATGCATGGCAATGCATACATTAACCTTTGGCTACGTTGAAAAATATTTCAGTAACAGGCATACATTCCTGCACAGATTATAAAAAGTCTGCACCGTGCTCTTATTACTCCGGCCTTGGATTCATGTGGTAAAAATGTGAATGCCTGACAGTTGCCTCCTCTTTGGTGGGACAGCCCATGTCATCACTTTAAAACACAGCTGTCCCCAGGCGGTGGCACAACGGACTGTGCCCTGCACCCCAAGGAGGGTGGTCGGTGCTCCCGATAAAGCCGACCCTGTGCAGAACGTGCCATCAGCAGTATCACGATATGACGCATTAATCACGTGCTACTGTTAATAATGCATTTGCCACGTGAAATTATCACTGCTGCATCTCTGATGTGTGTCACAATAAATGCGTCAAATCCCGACCTGCTTACCCAAGGCAGGAGCCCACCGCTGGTACAGGATAATTTCCCTAAGTGAGAACTTGAGGATTAACTCTCGATTACTTTATGCCTGGGATTAACAACATTACAAGCTTGCTTTCAGATCAACCCATCTTTCCTTATCGGGAGAGTGGGGTTGGAAAGAATAGATAAGAACAAAGACACCTGCGGCAGTGAGGTCCGTTCCGGCAAAGGCGTGCTCCATGGAAACACATCTTTTAAAAGGTTAACGTTGCACTACCCCTTAATTCCCACCAAACAGGAATGACATGCTATACACTGCCCGCGCTACCGTTTCACTCAGTAATTTTTGGTTTAATTCTGACAAAGTGCATGGTGTGGCAACTCAACTCCCCGACAGCACAGGGATAAAAAAAAAAATAAATAAATCAATCATGTTTTTGACACTTCCAGAAGGAAGGTGTTTAACATACGGGAGATCCATCACGCGTTGCTTGTCAGATGAGCCACCCCATGCTTGTAGAAACCTGATTATGTGGCGTGCCTTCAATGAAATTAAGCTGTTATTAAAGGCTTCAAAATATCCAGCTCTCTACCAGACTTCTTGTAAAGCGTCCTGCCAATTTTTGCTCATCTTTTTAAAAGCGCGCCGGTCCTGTGACAGGGTACAAATGGATTTAACTTCTGCTGCGGTTGTTTGGTTCAAAACTAGCAAACTCACCATTAATTATTGATCTGGCTTGTCAAGCTAGAGCATCAATTACTGCAGCCTTGGCACATGAGGCTTTGGAATTAAAAGCATCCATAACCTTTGTGTGGAAAGGGCTTACTCTTTTTGGCTTAAGAATACCATTTTTCTTCCACGACATGTTCATGACTTCTATACGTATGGTCTCCACTCACACGTGGCTGTTTCCCAGCGCAGGTAAGCCTCTGAGGTGATGAAATAACAGTAAATGGTACCCAGACGGATCCCCTGATAAGCATAGGGTTATTCATCTCTGGAGCTGATGCTGTGTTCCCTGGGGAGAGTGGAAACCGCTGTGTCACTATTTTTTCTCCTCAGTATGAATGTCCTTCAGTTTTAAGCTTGTAAGAATGTCTTTGCTTTTCACCCATTCCAGCTGTGACGGATATTTGATAGGTAGAAATGAGAGTTACGGCCATCAGGGGAGGAAGATGAATCAGTTGACATTTCCCTGGTGCAATAGGATTCAGATTTAATTCTGGAGGATGGGAAAATGACTCTGACAGGGAGTCCCAAAATCCTGGGCTGGGGAAATATGTTTTTATAATTGCACTTGTTGATAAGGAAAGGATAAGCAAAGGGTAGAGCAGTATTTCTTTTCTGACTGATTCAAGAAATATTAGCTTGCCAATTTTAGAAACCTATGAAAAATCACCTTGCAGTTATTAGGGCTGGGAGTTACAATGAATTACAGAATCCTTAGAGCAATATTTCTGAGAGCTTTTATATAGACACATTTCTTAGCACTGAAAAACAGGGAAATAATACTTCACATGGGATTTGTGGGTTTGCAAATGAAAGCAACACTTGCTCTTAGCAACATGAGTGCATAAAAGAGCTGAGTCTTCACTCTAACCTCAGTGGATGTCGCAATCCAGAAATTAATGCTCACATTCTACCTGTTTGAGGGCTGCTGCTCCAAAATGTGCATTTCGGAGAGACCTTCTCCTCCAGAAATGTTGTTGGGTCTCATGTTTGGGCAGGCAGTTGCCAGGCTATTTTGTCCCCATTTCATCTTGTGTTTTATGGTTGGGTTGGGAATTTCTCTGCCTTCCATGTTTTTTACAGCACCTATTTCAAGACCACCTTCCTCTTGTGCTGGTACTATATACTAAAGTGAATGTGTTTATGAAGTATTAAGATTAAGAAGAAATTGTGAAGTATGAGACCAGAGAGAAACTACTGAGTGTAACCCACAGTATTGATTTTTGCCTTCGGGATCTTTCAGCTGAAGTAAATCAGCAAAGTCCTACTGTTTAGAGCCTCACGTGTAGCTCTGTTCCTTGACAGAAAAGGAATCAAGCAGCCCAAGGAGGTAGAACTTGTACACTCAACAGGGAGGTGAAGCTGACAAAGTCTTTCTATCACATGCATGCAGGCGAATGTGGCTTGAACAAAAATCTAATTTATTTCAGAGGGAAAAAGCATGGACATTTGCATAAAAGATTTTGAGGAAAATGTTTCCATTTCATTTATCTACTTTATTAGACAGGAAAAATTGGTCTCTGGACTTTTACCAAAACAGGTACCTTAAACCAGCCCATGCAGCTGGTATGAAGCCAGTGAGCTCATCACACCCTTTCCTTTCATACCTGACCTAGAAGCTAAATTAATAATCAGTTTTCTGCCTTGGCCGGCCGGTCAGGTGCAACAGCAGCCACGAAAGCATGCTGAAGGTTGTTCCTTGAGACCCAGTCGGCAAACTGTGACTGCTCGAGGGATGCTTTGGGAGAGGACAGAGCCGCAGCAGACCAGTGCCCTGATGTTGCTCCGTGATTTCAGCTCGGTATCAGCTGAGGGGAATTGCTCAGATATAGTGAGGTCACGGGAGTTGGGTTAACTGCACTCTGGTGTGGTGGAAATTCATAACTAATGACTTCACCATGACCTATGAATAAGCATCTGACCTTCCCAGTGGGGCAACTGAGTCAATGGTTAGCAGACCAGCCCTTGATATCTTACAAACACATAGCTGCTGGAATAGAGACCTCCCAGAAGCCGGCAGGCTATGCTCAGGATCCCGTGCTTCGAAAACCAAAAGCAGCTTTCAGCTACTGATCCAATCCTCTGCCAAAGGCTCCTCTCAGAGGCTGTTAGGGCTGGAGGTGCATGGTGCAGAGTTACCGCATGGGGAAACCTTTGTGTGCCTGCTCACAGTGTCTGGTACCTCCCTCCTCCTGCCTCTTCACAGGAGGCAACAATCCCTTGGCCAGTTGAGTTTCTGCAGGAAAAATGGCTCTCCCTTTGCTCTAGGGAGCAGACAGGAGAAGCTTAAGAGGTCAATGCGCCACAATTGCCCTTCTTTTCAAGGGAAACTGAGAAGTAGCTAGTTCCTATTCTTTGATTCAGAATTTAGAGGAAATAAAACCTTTCTGGAACACTTCAAAAACCTGTATACTCAGCTGGTCTAACCTTAAACAAGCTAGTTACTGGGTTTGGCATGTCTCTTGGCAGTGAAATAGAAGGGACAGAAGGTTTCAATGGTTTGCCGTTTCCCCCCCCCCCAAACAGACAGACTCACTCTGAACAACATGGAAGAGTTTGGAGAGCTTGGAGATAGGCAACACAGGACATCCCACCCATTTTTTTTTCTTGCACTTTCCGTCCCCGCAGATATTTGGGTATGGAGAGTCTTCTGCGAGGATATGCAGGAAAGTGGAACGCAAGTGAACGTTTCCATGATTGATTTTGTCAATTCACTCACCTTCACCATCTCTTCCTGGTCCCACACAACTCAAAACTCGTTGTGAATTTATGGGTCACTTGCTCAAGCGGGGCGACCGCTGGGGAGCCCCATCCCAGGCACTATCAAGCACCCTTGCTCCCTTCAGAAGAAGGGCTATGCTTCGAAAAGCAGGCGTGCCAAAAATGGATTAGAGAAAACACTTATGCCCTTTAACGAGCTGTATTAAAAATAATAAGTCTCATCAGGAGGCTCAGTTTAATTGCTGGGATTATGCCGGCTATGGAGACGTAAGGGGAGGAAAGTTAACAGGAGATGTGTCCAGAAGAAACGTGTTCCTTTGACTTCCCTCACAAACTGGAGGAGAAAACTGGCTGATGATTCAGCTCTGCCTTTGATTCAACATGACTAAATACTGCAAAGATAATTGGTGTTATGGCCATTTGTGCTGGCAGCTGTACTCCGGTACTTTTAAAAATCATTATCTGTTAAGACATTTGCAAATATACAGTGAGCCTGGCAATGCCTCATTAAAGCACTGAAGAAGAGAGTCATAAATTTTATTGCCTCAGCATTGCATGTTGAAGTCGTAATGGTACAGATCTGTTCTGAATGTATAAACTCCCTTATCGCTTCAGCAAAATCTCATGTTTTTCCGGACAAGCTCTTGAGAAGGGCATAAAAATGAAAAACGCCACCAGCATTCGAACAGAGAAGTCTGACCGGCTCCATTTTTTTTCATTTAAGGAAAATGCTTGCTCTAACGATGCAGAGAATGTATTTTAAAATGTAACCATACCAAAACATCAGACAAACACTATTCCTGCAGCAATTTTAGGCAACAGACTTATCTATGATGCTTCACTTCCAGCCCACTATTTCTCCTGATGCACAGTAACTTTTATTTCAGGGTCTCTATCTAAACTTATTGAGGTCACTGGAAAGATTATCATTGACTTCCTTCGGTTTTTCGTCAAACCCTTGATCAGGACATCTCAATTTTTATTAGGAGAGAATAAATTTGCTAGTGGTTTAGAAAAACGATGTTGCCATCGGCTTAGAAAAATAGGTTGTTATTAAATGGAGCTGAAACACAGAAATTCATGTGATATCATTCTCTATTCTAGGGACAGGCCTCCAGTCTGTCTTGAAGAATTTGCTGTTTGCTGTTGTAAATTTGTACGTATAAAGAAAAGACATTAGTAAGAGTTTAATTCTGTGAACTTTCCAGAAGTTTAATAGTGTTTGAGAGATAAAAAACCCCACTGAGCAAGTCACCTATGTCTTATTCCACATGAACCTGGAATTGGGCTCTAGATAGATGAACACAGATAAATATTATTTAACCTAATGAAATCCCCACTGTCTGGGATCAGTTTCCCGCTTTTGCTCTTGCTATTCCTCCCTGTATGTCTTCAGATGTGGTGAGGCATTTTTGGGGATATATATTCTCCTTGATGTGCACGCAAGTCACCTCTTTGTGCGACTGTGCGTTTGTGTGCATATCCAGGGGAAAATAAATTGCCTTTGTATAGCTTCTCAGAGGGAGTTAATCTGTTTAGGATTGAGCCATCTATTCTATAAGACCGGAGACGGTTGCATTAAATGACATGGATTCTGGAACATCAGTGTGCTGGAGTTTCACTGCCACACTGTCGTGGGGAAGGAGATATAGAGCAGGGACAATAAGATGACACTATCAATATAAAGCCAGATTTACTGTCATCATCCCCGGTGATTTAATTCAAGGGTATGATATCATTCACTTTGAGTTAATGCAGAAATACAGTCTGTATTTCAAGGTCTGAACATTTCCATATAGATAAAAATACTGCTCGCTCACAAATTGTTCAAAGCCTCTATGTGCCTTTTGGAGCTGGATTGCTAAGCGACATCCTGGGAGGCTCTTCTAACCCTGCAGGAGAAGGGCATTCCTGCCGTAAGCTATTAACTGGAGCTGGGATAACATCAACTGGGATGAAGGGAGCAGGAAGGGGATGGACTGATACCCCTCAGCCTCCAAAAACTTTTCACCTGTGCTGGGAATGATGGAGCCAAACGTGATGTCCAGGCTGGAACGTGACCATCGGATGCCCGGCATGGCCATGCAGCTGACCTTCAAACAGCCTCTTCCATCCTTCCGCATCTCTTTCCTACCCCAGATGAGAACTGTTTTAAAAAGGGAGAAATAAAGCAAACACATTTCGGGCTCGTCATTTTAAAGGCAAGAGAAAATCTAAAAAAAGAAAACCAAACAAGGAATCTTAGGAAAATCTTACAAATATATGAGAGGGCTCTGAGTGTTTTCATCGCTGAGGCTGTCCAGAGGCATTGCCAGATTTTTTTCCCAGTGTGCTGGAAAAACTCTACCCTGGGATAGGTCGGCTTTGTCAAGTATTAGGAGGATCGGTTTGGACTTGCTGAAGCTGAGGGTGGAGTTGGGAATGAAGCCTGGTTCATGGTCAAACTCTGGCTTTGATCTCAACTACGGAGAGACTAGCACCTCTCACCATAATTTAGGATCTGCCACAAATATTTAAGGTTCAGACTTATTTCCCTCCTTCCCCCCACTCCCCCCCGCTTCCTTTTTCCATGCTTTAGGTTTTTTCCTTCTCCTCTTGGACTGGCTCATAATTTCAGGAGGTTGACCTCTGAGCAATGTTGGCAGCTGTGTATGCCAATATTGACATCCCGGCCATGTACAGCCGCACAGCCTGCAAACCTCTGTAGTCAGAAGGTCAAATCACCTCAGGGAAAAAAAAAATAAATTAACAACTAATAATTGGCCAATCCCCAACACCCTCAGTTTGAAAATCTTAATGCGTTTAAGAACACAACTGGCACCTTTGTAAGTGTTGCCCAGCCCTTCGCTAGACCCCACACTCAGCACTTGTCACCTCGAGTGGGCAAATTAGGAGGGACAAAGTCTTGGCTCAGTTGCCCAAAGTACTGGTCAGCTTCATAAGATACATCGAGGCAAGGGAGCTGGCTCAGGGTAATTCCTCTTTGGGCCAAGACGTCATTCAGATCGGGAGTCAGATCCTAGTTCTTGCCCTGTCTAGGGTGTTATACAGCTGTGTGCTTGGTGAGGGGACCGCCCAGCCCTCGGTGAGCCTCAGAGGTATGGTCAAGCATGTTCTTACCAAAACACCAGGCCCTCGAGGGCAGTAAGTACTATATATGGCACCTACAGGAAATAATTTTAGGATTAAAACCAGGAAAGAACTTTCCACCCTGTTTCTGTTTAGACTTGGAAATTAATATATTGCCCCAAGCTGCATAGTTAAGGGATATCGATGCAGGAGAGAGTGATGTTTATCGAATCACAAGCATTGCTGGCACAGCACCTTTATTTCTTTTAAGCTATTCCACCCAGAATACGGAGTTACAGGACACCAGAGAAATCTACAGCATGATATTGAAATAACTGGGTAATTTCACCAGCACCCCGTGCTGATATTACAGTTTTCATTACATTCCTATTGCAGCAGCACATTGCAATGCCTCCTTTTTTCATCTGGTGATGGTTTTCAGCTCCAGGTCTCCCCCAGGGACTTCTGTGAAACTTCCTGTGTGTTCTCTTCCAGCCTCAGCGTACTTTGGGTATAAGGAGCTGGCACAAGTTAAACCATGCGAGTGATGTGCTTAACACAGCCGAGGTACAGCGTACACGTGTGACGATGGGCAGCTGGATGAAGCTGGGATCTACGCTACCGCTGTGAGTTGACATTCACCGAACTTTGTAGTGGTGGGAACTGAGTAGCTCCAAACATTTTGTAAATTGACCCTTCGGCCCAGAAAAGCCAAAGGCAAACTTAATTTAAGGTTAAGCGGAGAGGTCAAAATGTTCTGGTTGTAATGTGAAGGACTGAAAGCAAGCTCAGGCTTTTCAAGGTTCGTGCTGGGGCTGGTGTGATGTAAGACAGGCTTCAGCTCTTTGGATCCGTACCAAGGAAGACTCTTCTTGTTTATGTTGGGGTAAATGATAGCAGCGTCTGGCTGAAGACAAGAGGCTCACCCACTCAAGGTCTTTAACAATATCAGGCATGGTGCTTATCACTTTTCATTAACATATAAAATGAAGCCAAAAAAGCTGAGCACAGTTTGTTCCGTTTCCACTGTAATTAGACGCACTTTATTGTTTTCTGTATCATTCACCCTTGGTTCAATTTAAGTTTATTTTAAGGCAGGTTAATCAGCCTTCTAACTAGAGAATCCTCGGCCTCCCACTGCTCACTTGCAGTGACGCCTAATCAGGTAGAAGGAGCATTTCTGCTTTGTTTAAAGGCGAGGCTGATGTTGACCTTAAGAAGTGGCCTGCCCGTAAGTCAACACTCTTGTCTGCCACGATGCGCTCAGTGATGTGGCACAAATGCATTGTGCCATCATAAACGCTACAGCATATGGCCAGGAAAGAGGGAAAGGACCTGGAGTTATGTAAATATAAGAGTGAACCAGAGCCACATCCTCATTACATTTTTAACATGGAATTCTTTTCAAGTAAGGACCAAAGGAAACTCCTGTTGTGACCACATGTTGGCTGAAAATACATCTTGTGATGAACAAGATGTGTCTCCTCAATTTTTAAGCAGAGCAGAATACAAGTAGTACGTACAGAAGAGGGAAAGGATAAGCACAAGTGAATGTTAGTTCCCATGCGTGCGATACTATAAGGAAAACCACTTTTGGCTTAAATTCATAAATCCCTTAGTAGTGTCCTGGTGCTGTAGTGCTGCCATAAACAAAGGCCAAGGAACTGCCCTCAGCAAGTCCTGCATCAATGTCTCAGCGCCTGTTAATATGACTGCTCCCTTTGCTTCCCTTCTGTACACGTACAGCACAGGGGGAAAGCAGCCAACCTTGATTAAGGGAAAAAATACAAAATGGGAACATGAATAGTGAAATCAATAACTTGTCCAAAGCTAAAACGTTAAAGAAATCTCTTAAGAAGTTCTCTTAAATAGGACTAGATAATAGACTCTCTTTTACTGTACATTATCATTGTACCTTTTGCATCACGAACACAGGAGCTCTCCAGGTAGCTAAAGCCTTTGCTTTTCATCTCTACTTCCCCCTCTTCATGAAATGGCGATGGAAATGGAGATGAGACAGAGACGATGGTTATTGGGATTCTGCACTGGAGCCTGAGGAGTGAGGCAAATTCTTCGCGTGTTTCACTCTGCTAACTTCACCAGGGATGTTGCCGGGCTTTCAGGGCCATTGTCTTGGTATAATATGTTTTTATACTTTCATGAATGGGCTATTTATGTAGCTTCTATGGAAGATCTTCATCTGGTGGGAAACAATAGTGAGTGATGAGGATCTGTTCCACAGGGTTACAGATCTGACATTCGAGGGCCCCATGAGCCCATCAAAGATAAAGTCCATTGTATTTAGATTTGAATAGAAGCAATGTTCAAATTTTAAATAAAAAAGCCATTGTTTGATACGCCGAAGAAGCTTACCCACTGCTTTGTAGGCGAGGAGAAGACAGGTAACTTCAGTTTCTTCTTCCTGGGAGTTATGCACAATCAAATAACTAATTTGAGGAAACAAAGCTATTAGCTACTTCAAACATCTTCTTGCAGGGTTATGCGTGAGCTTGGCTCACATTGCTCGTAGTGGGACTGTGTCTTTACTGCAGTAGGACCTCAGTTCTCATGGTCCCCACCTCTATATTGAAAAGGTTGTGTCTAGTGCAACGACAGTTTGCTTCTGAGTGGAAACATTAATAGCATGAATGTGTTTATATGCTCACCGTTTGATCTGGCATGGATTAAACTATGCACTATGCGTAATATTCTTCATAATTACTCTCAAATAAATTTTGCCCTTGGAAAGCAGTCATTTTTTTTCCTATTATTTCCCTTTTGTCTGTATGTCACTTTTTTACCATCTTTGTGCCTTCTTGGGTGGTAAACAATGGTTATTAATGTTGAATTTGTGACATTTGCATTGGTCACGTTCCTAGCAGACAATTATGAACACCTTCTTTGATCTCCTGCACAACACAGTCTAAAGAAACCAAGTCAATAATTCTGTCTTCAGCTCATAAACCACACTTGAAATATATCCTATCTCTCAGGGTGTTATTGTCTTGATGCATTGAAACACAGACCTCAAAAAATGGAGACTCCACCACATTTTCCTTTCTCATAGACTTCAAATAAAAAAAACTGGTGAGCCGTCATCCCCGTCATCCCCTAAGCCTGATTTGCTCTACTTACAGCACTGGCATAGACAACAAGTGGGAAAATAATGTCAATATGATACAAAAAGGATTACTTTTAAATTAAAATAAGACTGTGTGATGTCGCATGATGAAGTGACCCTTTACACTTAACCAGCCTCTCTGCCCAAAACCCGGCAGTTAGAAGAGTGTCCTTACACCACCTTTTTGACTTGATGACATTTCTGGTTTCCATTGGGCTTGACTGAAAGACCTCACAGTAGGAGAAAATCTGGCGGTCTTATACCATCGTCTGTGGTAACAGCATGTGACAAAACAACTTTGCATCACTTTCTGCAGCGGGACATGGGATAATGAAGAGAATAGAAATAAAGGAATTAAAGGTTGTGGGAAGGCAACATTTTCCATGGCTGGGAAGAGCCCTTTGTAAGCAGCTTCCCCCGCCGACTACAGGCTTTGTCTCGGGGCAGGACTGAGCCCTCTCTTCCCCCTGGCAGGGGGAGGATGCAGCAGCAAAGCTTGTCCCTCAGCTTTCTGCCCTCAAAGGAGGTAAAAACAGTGGTGTACCAATTACCGAGGGTGAAAAAATGCATTGTGAAGATGGCTTTTCTCTAACCAAACATGCTGCGCTCCATCCACACCCAGAATGGTCCCAACACTATGTGCTCCAACCACAGTGCCATCTCCTTGTGTTGGTCCCACATCATTTTCCTGGCCTCAAGCAGTGTTTTTCCCTGTCTGTTCAGGCTTGGAGACAGAAACAGACCATGCCTGTGCTCAACCCTTCCTCTGGCTGGCAGGTAACAAGGCTGCCCAGAGGCAGGACCACCTGCCCCTTGCATGGTACCTGCTCCTTGGACATGAGCCTCTCTGCACAGCCGGCTCACTGGCCTGCTGGGAAAAGCATGAAGCATCCCCAAGATTATTTATTCATGAATGCTAAGAGCAAGAACAGGCAAAACTGTGATTCCTGGGCTATGAAATAGCACCAAATCTCCACATGATGCAGCAGGAATCCTCTTGCTTCTGATAGATTCACATCTCTCTTATCAGCTCTGAGTATGGCATTGCTTTCTGACTTTTTTTTTTTTTCATAACCGTAGATGTTTAGCTGTCTGTTAAAATTAATGAGAATAATTAGACTGGTGGATCTGGGGGAACAAAACAGGACATACTGTTGGTTTAGCACCATGCTACTCCCTGGGGACAGTGTTCTGGTGGCTGAGAGACTGGAAGACTTCATCTTTAACAATGAGAAAGGAGCTGATGAGTCATTCCAGCTACGAAAAGGATTAAAATATTTTTAAACAGAAGAGTAGTTATTAATAAAGTGCAGGAAATGATAGGGAGTTATTGCACTTTGAGCAAAAAGACCAACACGACTTCCTCCCACGTAGTACTTACTTTGATGATACTCTCCCTCCCTCTTAAATCTTATTTTTATTCCCTCTCAACTTTCTTTCAAAACTTGTTTACAAAAGCGGCTGTGATGTTACCCTTTCTCTGGGTGGATACCCATTTGCAATAAATGGTTTCTACTTCTCAGTCTTTGAAACCGGCCAGAGTTTGGAAAAACAACTCCACTCTTTGTTTCTCGGAAATGCCCACTTCTTGGGAACACGACCCAAAATGTCAGTACCCAGTGCAAGTGTCCCAGCCCTTCTCAATCCTCCTGAGGCTCCTTTCTTCCCAAGTATCTTATTAATATGGAAAGTTTAACCTGTGCTATGTATCTATGCAAATAAAGCTGCCAGAAATTTCGGTCATACCAGATAGGAAGGGTGCACAGCTGCAGAATATGGCCCCAGTGTTTTTCTGACTGCTAAATTATCATTGGGGAAAGGATAGTGATAAACAAGTATTCAAAATCCTCCACCAGCCAAACCCTGTTCTCACACCTTTACAACCCATTGCCTTCAGAGATGTCACCCGGCACCAAGGGCATGACGTTTTCTCCATACTCTATTCTCACCTTCGACATTTCTTTGGAAGATAAATTTAATGTATTAAATTATTTCAGAAGGCATTTTACATGCTGCCATTTTTTTTTTTTTTTTGCTGTAAATGTCATAATGCACCTTATTTTTCTCTTGATAAGTTTATGAATTTACTTTAACTCCTTGAAGTATTTTGGCTGCTTTCCAAAGAAATTCAAAACAATCCATCCGAGTTAAGCAAAGTACTGCTGAAGCGCGGAGTCTTGTTAGTTTGAGCATTTTTTGACAGGAAAGCATTTTCCCCAGAAACTTTGCATCAGTGCTCCTTTTAACTCCCTGGTGCTCCCAATCAAAATGGTAAAACTGTCCCCACCTAAATCTATAAGGTTTTGTACAGCTCTGGCTTTCTAGCTGTGTGGATAACTTTGTTCTGATTTACTCTGCTTCCTTCTTTTCATCGCCAGTAATAGGATCCTGTCACTGGAAACAAGCCCAAACCTCAAGTTTAATTTTAGTTCCTGATGCTTTAACTTCTGTGATGGTCACTTTACAAATCAGAATTCCCCTTAGCTACCAGCTCGTATTTATTGTTATAAATCATACGAAGCACGAGAACACAAGGGAAAAACGTCCTGCTTCGTCTTGAAAACATAATGCCGAATGGCTGGAATGTGCCGAAATGGAAAAAGCAATTATTTTGTGATGTATTTGATCCACGTCTATAGCAGTAGAGGAAAGACACTATCCAGAAAGTTATGAGCCACAAAATGGAGGTTTCAGAGGAAATAAAACAAAACAAAATTATTATTTTTCCTCTTTTTTTTTTCTTTAAACTGGCGCTTGTATTATCATAACACCTCAAGCCCTTTATAAGAAAAGCACAAAATCAAACTCCATACTGTTACATTCTTTCTGATTTGAAAGATGAGGTTCTGGAGCATTGAGTTTAATATCCCTATTTAATATCCCTTTAGTCTATGCCTGCTTCCCTGTTTTAACGTTTGTGGCCCAGGCTTATATTTCCTCTTTGGATTTCTTCTGAAGGGTGAGATGGATCTTTGTTTAATTTTGGCTTTTTTCCCCACTGCTGAGATTGTTTTATTTCTCGATCAGCTGTTACAGCAATGATTTTCTGCAATGTCTCTCTTTCTTCTTTTGGAAACTGTACATCTGCTCTTGGCATCTGTTCCATATCATTTATGAACACTGAAGCAGGGAATTTATTTAATTTTTTTTTCTTTTTTTTCTCACAGAGGCTGAATCTATTGTGTAGAAATTATTGTCTTTGCCTCAGAAAGCCCATGGTCTCCTTCACTGACGCTTTACTCTTCTCATATTGGAAACACTTCCTCTTGCTCATCTTCTGGTGAAGTCATATTTCATTCTGTATCATTACTTTCCTTGTAATTTCTTTGCAGCCTTTAATTGCATTCTCTAACCATTCCAGCCCTTCTCTGGTATCTATCTCTTTATTGCTCCTTGTGACTTTTTGCACCTCATTGTTTCTGCACACCCATATATTCTTTTTTACTCTACTAGCATGTATTTAATGACATCCACAGCCTCTGAGGAAGGCTTCGAAGAAGTGGCTTTTCTACCCTGTGTCATTTTGGTCCCTTTAGTCAACAGAATTCCACCACATTTCCTCTGCTTCAATACAAACACTTCGTTACTGTCATTTATCCTTCCCCACAGTATGGAGAGCAAAGTACTTCTGCTGAAGAGTTTTAGTGTGCGTTGAAATATTTTGCTCTTGATAGCTCCAAATCAAGTGGAGAATCCCTCTCTCTTTGTAGTTTTTACTTTAGATTTTGCATTATAAAAACCAAATTACGCACCTCAGCAAAGCGCTTGACTAACGCATTTATTGCTCCAACTTGTTTGTATCGGCAAAGTTCACATCTTTCATCTTCAAGTATTATTACACACTGTTGGCCAGTAAAGTGAAAATGGACAAACACGCAGTCTGATTTATAATAGATCTTTAAACAGACATTTTTATGCTTCGCTGAAGAATTACCAACAGAGACTTTGCTCTCTGGAGAGTGCCAAGAACTTGTAAAGCTCAACAATTATAATACACGCGCGCAGGGAATGCTAATACAAAGCAGAGCGAGCGTTTATTAAACCTTCAAGGGCTGTCGGATGCGCAGCTTCCCCGCAGCTGAACGCAGCGACCGTGCAAAGCTCAGAGCGAGAAAGGGACGCCGAGTTTCTGATGTGCAATCCAGCGAGCGATTCAACCCCCAGCAAAACAGCAACCAGCCACCTGGAGACTCGAGCTTCAAGAGGAGCATCGGCATATCTTGCGTGTCTTCTTCTGGCCCTTCTGCGGAGTCTCAGGGGAAGGAGAGCATCTCCCTCTTCCATCATCCTGTCAGAAAAAAATCAAGTGGAGGAAAGTTTATCTTGGCTGCTGTGAGTAACCAAGAGAAGCCCCGAAGCAGGAGATTAGTACAGTGTAAGTATGATACAAACACTCATTATCAACAAATACATGAGGAATTTATCAACAGCTCAGACACACATGGATTTATCAGAGCAACAAGTGTTAAACTCCAAGATTAGATTTAGATTAGATACTGGGAAGAAATTTTTCACATTGAGGGTGGTGAGACACTGGCCCAGGTTGCCCAGGGAAGTTGTGGAACACCTCCATCCCTGGAGGTGTTCAAGGCCAGGTTGGACGGGGCTTGGAGCAACCTGGGCTGGTGGGAGGTGTCCCTGCCCATGGCAGGGGGGCTGGAACTCGATGATCTTCAAGGTCCCTTCCCTTCCAACCCAAACCATTCTATGATTAATCTTTCCCTACCATTTCTTGTGTATGAACTTATCACACTATCTCAAAACACTTAGTTTCCTTCCTCCCACCAATACATTTGGGAGACTGCACCAAAGCTCTGCTTTTGGAAGGAATAAAAGCTTTCATATAGCTCTCAGCCTGGCAGTAATTCAAGACCAGCCCAAAAAAGAAACCCAACATGTCAAAACATTTTTAGGAAAAGAAGCCAACTCAGAATGGACCTTAAAATCTTTATTAGCTAAATGAAAGCAGGAATAATTTCTCTCTTTTTTTTTTTTTTTAATTTTCACACAAAGGATTCTGTGGCCACTAAGAGATACTGTCTCCTTAGATCACTCCAAAACTCAGGACCCCCGTCTACTCTGCAAGTTCACGCCATAGGCTATTTTCTGAGACCATTATTTAAGACCAAAATCAGTAGGATATAGCCATATGCAAATGCTTGTAGAGCCCTGTGGATCTAAATTTTCCTGATTTGTACCAAAAGTGATTCACTTATTGCTCATGTTTTGGTAGACCATGTATTCTCCCTTTGGAATAACTTGAAAAATTGGACCGGTATCAGAGCACTCAACGTTACAGAGAAAACTGCAAAATTGCCTAATGCGAGTTCCCCCGAATTTCACATTCCCCATTATTCTTTGGGATAATGGAAAAGATCCAGCAAGACTATCACACTGATGCTAAAAAGTTTTATTGTAATGAATGGAAAGAGTTGGAACTCGTCATCCTGTTGGCACTTATGGCTGTTGGTGGAAAAGAAACATGTCCTTTGGGGGAAAGGCAAGAAGAGAACTGTGAGTGCCAGGAGGCTTGTGCTGGGAAATGAGCCACATATATGCAAAAGGATTTCCACTGATATTTTCATGCAAAAATTGTGAGAACAGCATCCGAACATTCATTTGGCTAACACAAATAATCAAAGAAGAATCAAAGCAAAAAGCAAAGAGAGTTTGTTGGCAGATGGATAAAGACTGGAAAGCTAATGGTTTTGGGGAGGGCTGTCCTACGCAGTAGTGGAGCACATCTGGTTGGACCCCTGTCGTAAAATGACCAATGTAATAATTGTGAACTGAGCTGGCTTTAGATTCTGTTACTGAAAAATCTTCAAATAAAAGCTATCGCCTAGATGAGATTAAACTGTATGATTTCCTTTGAGTACGGAAATCCACGTCAAGACAAACTGTAGCCAAGCCTGACAATATGAAGTTGTATTTTATGAGCCGCAGCAGAAAAAACGTTCACGTCTTCCAGAAATTAATAGAAAAAGGGGGTTGTGTTACATAAAAGACTGTTGCAATGACCACAACTCAGATCAAATCCCTCACTGATTTGGGCACTATACTTCATCACCGTATTTTTAACCTTTTATTTGGTGCAAATATAGACGTTTTATACATCTATCATTTTAAATCTTGCACACTAGAATGTAAATTAATTAAACAGTACACTCACTTCTACATAATTTTCTGGATATATTTCCCTACTGACAAGTACAGTAGAATTTTATCAATTATACTGATGAAAAATTGGTATTCAGAGCCTGGCTATTGAAAAGAAATTTGCTGTTTATAATATGCATGATGCTGTTAACTTGTTGAGACAAGCGAAAATTAATGATTAATTTCAGCTCATGATAAAGAAGGCAAGAAGAAATTGTGTGTGTAGAGAAATTATTGGTACAGCTTATAAAGGCCATGTGTTACCCACCCTAATTAACACATTGCCATATGAGAAACAGAAAATCTCACAACTCTACTGAGGATGAATAAGCAGCTAAACATTATCGCTGGTGGTTTCCAGGAACTGGAGGGTCTCTAAATCACCCAAATGAGTGTGACATCCCACACGGGGACGCAGCAGCACCCAAAGCCGGGTCCGTGGGACAGCTACCCTTATCCCTCTGCCTCATTTACCAAGTGACACCTATGAGCAGCAAAAGCCACCTGTGATGCGGAGAGATGGGGCTATCTAGCAACAAATCATCCAGGCAGCATGAAGGCCTCAATTATCTCATAATTCTAATATTTAAAAGCTTCATAAGCGCTCTACGTTAAATTAGCTAAGCTGTTATCATACCTGTGCCAGGTTGCTCCTTATAAGTCAGCCATTGATTCGGTGCAAACATAACCATCAGAAAAACATTAAATACACATCTCTTGAGCTGCCCTCTTTGAACCGTGTTCTTCAATTTTTCATTAAGTAATGGGAGAATTTTCTCAAACCAGCAACATCACAGACCAAGTTTTTTTTTTTTTCCTAAAGCAATAAATGTTACATATAAGTGTACAGACACTTGCTTTTTAAAAGAAGCGTTTCACAGATTTCTCTGCTGCAGCAATGGAATGCAAAGGGGAGATTTACAGACTGCCTCATACCCCGAGCACGCTTGCATTGAAGCTAAGGTTATAGCCAGGAAGAGCACCGAAAGACTGCTTTTATTTATGGCGTGCTAGTCTACAGGCTGCAGCGTTCTTTAGCCACCGGTAGGATGTTAATTAACATAAGCAAACTCTTTGTTTGCAGAGAGCGGGATGATGTGGTAAAGAAGTTAGTAAAATGAGTGATTCACATCAGCTGTAGGGACAGAGCTCTGAGCGTTGTGGAAAGCTGCTAGGAATACCGCTGTTGCCTTCGAGTGTGCGTTTTTGGAGCAGGGGTTTGCTGTGATTCCCATCTCTAAAGCAGTTCTGCACCTTTTAAGTATTGTCTGTCTTCCACGAATAAACCTCTTTTTTTTCAGTACTGAAGCTCTGAATATATACAGTGATTTAATCTGTACTTGGTGGCTGTGAGAGGAGTAAAGTGATCTCCACGCACAGTCCAAATCAGCAATAATTTAGCGTTCTGATGCACTTACAATGCCATGAAAATCACGCAGTGTTGACTGTACAATATGAGACCTAAGGGGCTTTTTAGATTTTCGGTTATGATTGAAACTACAAGTCACAGCCTATACTAGCAAAAAGGTTGGACTAAAGCCAGAGTTTTGAAGTTTTCAAAAGTGAGCGGTTGCATTAAAAAGGTGTCAAACTTTCATTGTAGCCCTGGTTTTCATGAAGCAAAAAGAAGCGAGCGTCGGGAGTCCTCGCTCAATCCCTACGCTATAATTTAAAACCTGCTCTCTCCTGAAGTTTTACAACTAAGTGCCTTTGAAAGCCAAGAGAATGCTTTCTTATAGACTGCACAGGTAGCAACCCGTTACTGAAGTCGTCTACTGCTTCTCACTGTAACAACCTCTTTTTAAACAGAGACCTGGTGGGAAAAAGCTAACATCCGATCCTGCAATTAGCAGCTGCCCCGCAATGAACAGCATTAAATCCTGACACTTCTTAACTTTCCTACCTGCAATGCACCCTCTTCAATTAGGGTTTTCCAATTTAGCTGTACTGCATTACCCGAGCATCTCCATATGTCCAGGGCTGTAATCACTGGTGAGCCCCAGCTGATGGGGCAGTGGCTGTGGGGTGGGGAAGGAGAGACACACATGTCATGGCTGGTACCATGTACTGGTATCAGTAAAACCCAGTACTGTGAGATGCGAACCAGTCACACACGCCTTGGTCCTGGCTCAGGCACACTGCAAGGGGCTGAGAGATGGGCTCTGTTAGCAAAGCCAGAGCTCAAGGTCCTTCAGGGACATTCTTGCCTTTTGTTTTGCATGCCCTTTCACTGAATCATGGAATGGTTTGGGTTGGAAGGGACCTTGAAGATCCTCTATCTCCAACCCCCCTCCCACCAGCCCAGGTTGCTCCAAGCCCTGTCCAACCTGACCTTGAACACCTCCAGGGATGGGGCAGCCACAGATTCTCTGGGCAACCTGTGCCAGGGGCTCACCACCCTCAGAGTGAAGAATTTCTTCCTAATATCTACTCTAAATCTACCTTCTTCCAGTCTGAAACCAGGTCACCCCTCTGCAGGTAGGACAAGAGACAGTTTTGTTTGTGGAAGAGGAGATGGCAGAAGTCATTTCCCACTCCCAGCCGAAAGCATGAAGGAGCTGGCTCTGTTGGCACGCGATGCTGTGCCTGGGAGTGTGCCAGCGCAGGGTGAGCTGTGAGACATGCCACGGACATCCCTTGCCCACCGGCAGGAGCTGGTGGGACAGGCAGCCAGCAGGCAACACGCTTTCCCTGCCAGCCACGCCTGGAGCATGAGAGACGACCGATAAATCCGGGATGAGGAAGCCCATCCTCTGCAGGGAGGCCCCATGAGCTCAGGCCACCCCTGTGCACAGGCAGGAGCAGCCTCGCACTTCAGCTGATGCTCGCTCACCCGCTCTTCAAGGATAAGCTCGTTGTAGTAATTAACTATTCTTTCACAGAATCACAGAATGGTCAGGGTTGGAAGGGACCTCTGGAGATCATCTCATCCAACCCCCTGCCAGAGCAGGGGCACCTACAGCAGTTGCACAGGACGGCGTCCAGGCGGGTTTGGAATGGCTCCAGAGTGGGAGGCTCCACCACGTCTCTGGGCAGCCTGTAATTGGCAGACTTTATACTATACAACTCTTCTTGATACTGAACTTGGTTCTTCTGTTGTATCCTTTAGGTTTATTGTTCTTTCTCCTGCAGTCCTAGAATCATAGAATGGTTTAGGTTGGAAAGGACCTTGAAGATCATCGAGTTCCAACCCCCCTGCCATAGTCATAAGCGTTTATTCCCTTACTCTTTACCATTAGGTTTTACATATTTACTGGTATATCTCCTCTCAGTCCTTCCTTGACTAAACAGACCAGAGACCCTTCCGATGTTCCCAGTGGGTTATTTTTTCTAGCTGTGTGATCATTCCCACTCCTCTCACCTGGACACCCTGCAGTGCACGGACAGGGTGGGACCAGTCTCAGCACCCAAACCATAGGAGCCCAAAACCTATTTGGGCTTTGCCAGGGACCAGCAGAGAGGAAGAAGGATTTCATAGCTGAGAAGAACAACCAGATATGATCTCAGCTTACTTTGATTCACTGTTCCCAAAGCTCCTTCTGGTGCTCCTGTGTCAGGGCACAGGTACACCACCATCATCAAAGCCCTGGGCTGGGAAGCCTGGGCAACCCCCATCGCCACCCTACCTCAGCCACCGGGAAGAGAAGCCTTCTCCCACCACTGGCACCACCAGCAGAGGTAAAGCCCATCCTCTCCTCTGGGGGATCCTAGCCCACAGTAGAGTAAAATAAGGGAGACGCCCTCTCTTGAAAGATAAGGCTCTCCTTCCTCAGTAACCTGCCACTGCTGCCCAGTTTCTCTCTCCTCCACCTTTCATGACAAGAGTCATTTATCAACTTTCTCAAGCAAAACAGCTTAAGCTGGTCTGCTGCTGCTCATCTTAATGAGTCAAAGCCTCTTCATTTCTCTAATGGGATTTTGGAGGTGGGAAGGTCAGAGGTAAACAATATACCATGTCAGGCTAGATTAGATTTCATTTTAAGGTATGACACCCTTTTGTTTCTATTATTAATGCTGCCAGGCACGAAGGAGTTTCATTAAGCTGCCTACAACAACACCAGCATACACTTTTTTTTTTTTCACACAACAGAACATCCAATAACATGCACCAAATATTTGCATTATCAAGGGAGATTACCTCAAACTCTCCAATTAATTTCATTTTGTCAATCATCTTCCAGCTCACCCTGATTTTCTCTACCTCACTTCGGTTCCTTCACAAGTGTTGACACCTTCTTCCTCTGGGGATGGCACAGGGTGTTGGTGTGCAGCCTCAGCAGGCTGGGGCAGCTCTGCCAGCTTTCAGGAAAAGAAGATGTAATTGTCTTTGTTATTCTGTTCCTTAGCTATTCTTTGGACCATTACAGCCTATTAGCCTGCACCCTATGCTTACTCTCTTTTGGAAAAGCTTTTCACAAGCGGGTTTATCAATGGCTTTCTAGGGACCCCAATAAGCACCACCTGGTCCCATTTCATGGGCACTTAGTTAAGACAAAGAAGCAAAGTAACAGATATGGGCAAACACTGATCAGCTTGAAATAAAAAGCAGCTGCAGGGGGTGATCTGGCAGCTTCGCACAAAGTCTCCCAAAGGATGCCTTTCCCCGTGACAAGGGAAATTCTGGAGGATTTGGGAAGCTCATATCTGATTGAGCTTGGAACAGGAATTCAATCAATTTTTAGTGTATATATATAAACAACATGGGAAAAGCATGCAACAGCACTTTCTTTTTTTTTTTTGAAGAAAAAGATACATGGAGAGAAGAGACAAACATCAAAAGAAATAAGCAGCTACAGACGATGTAGAACTTCCTCTGCCCTTTGCACTATAAGAGCCACCATAAGGAATAGCAAGACAGAGCCACCAACACAACTGCAGATGCTTATATTCTAATGTACGCTATTTCCACTCAGCCAGCATAAAAAACAGAATTAAAAAAAAAAAAGGAGAGGGACAGGGAGGGAAAGGGAAAAGACACTACATCATAAAGCCCTAATTTAACCTACCTAGCTCTTCACAAAGCATAAGCATGTTGTGGGAGCTTTTCTAAGGAAGTCTCCACCCCCATTTCCCACCATGCTTTAACTTCTCAGCTGTATATAAGCCAGCAAATCAGTCATGGTGGTATGTGTTTTTTTGCCTTTTCTAGCTGTGGGTAGGTTGGTGGTATGGCTGTTGTTGCTAATGGGACATCAGCATATCCAACCAGTTGTAAGCAGAATGTACGCTGCAGGTTTGCACAGGTATGTTACAAAGGGAGTACTGATCTTGTTCATGTTTTGTCACTCTGGCCAGGGTGAATGTTATGTGGAGCTGTGGATTATAAAACTAAATTAGCACAGACTGCAATGTTTCTTCACTTTTTCTAAAAAAAATAGCAATTATTATTTAATAATCTGATCTTTGAATAGAGAACAGCTTTCTTTAAGCATTGCATCTGATTAAAGGAATTCTTATGAAAACAGCAGAAGTACCCATTATGTAATTAAAACTTTCCTGTTTACATGGAAAATGGCTATGAGACTAATGCTGCAAGAAGATGAAGACTTTGAAGGGTAGAACCTTGACTTTCAAGTTCCGTTGAAGAACATGAGTCATCTTTGGGAATGGGATTAAAGTAAGTTTCTGCTTCTGTAGTAGGCTTACTTTGTGGCGCTCCTTTTTCCCTTTTTTTTGGCTGCCTGATGTCTGTGCTCTGAGGCAAACTGGGGAATAAGCTAATACTATCAAGGCATTCCTGCAGAAGCCTCTCTGTTGTAATTAAGGGTGTGAGACCTCCGTTGCAAGACAGCTCTGTTGGCAAACTGGTCAACTTCAACCAGATTGTCTTGACTTCTGCAAATCTGCCCTAGTTCTGTGCCCAGAGTTGATGCCCCTGAGAGCTTAGCTCGAAGTCCCGTGGTGGTGATCCTCAAAGCAGTCATGGCCTGAGATAGTATGTTCTTGTTCTTGGGGTGGAGAAGGAAAAAAAAACATTTTATGAAGAGTCTTGAAAAAGGAGACTCTGCTGAAAGCTTTTTTTTTGTGCTATTTTTCTGGTATTGCATTTTAATTAACACTTATTTTCTTGATGGTATATGAAGTATCTATTCTTTTAAAGATTATAGGCAATATAATATGTAGTGCCAGCAGTTCACTACTTAGGATAAGATACTCTCAACCACACAGTTACAACAGAATAGAAATCTGAGTCATTTTATTGGTCCCTTAGGAAGAAGCAAAGCCAAACTTCGGGAAAAAAAAATAATCTGCAGGCTATGACCTCTATAATAGATGTAGCAATAGAATAGGGACTTGAATATGCATCTGTAGATGAACTTCTATAATTCACACCTCATCTAATGCATTAAAAATGACATCTGACTCTTTAGCATTTGTAAAAAAAGGCTGACCTTTGCTGTTCGGCAGTATGCATAGTTTCCATCATCCTGAAGATGGAGGAGGAAACTCTCATTTCAGCAGTAGCTTTAGTGGGCGCTCTCTCCTTCCCTCCTTGGTAAAGAGGAAGAAAAGACATCTCAAATAGCAAATGGAGGAATGAGTGCCTGGTGATGCTTGGTGTCACTTGGTCACCTTCTGGCATGTGTCTGAGGAGCGCCAGCCCCACAAAGGGCAGGGAGGGAGGTGTCTCTCTGCGGGCCAATGGCTCCCCTGGGAGGGAGGATTTCTTTCCAAGCAGAGGAAGATGACCAGAGCAGATGCCAGAAACCAGCAGCCTGTGAAAGATCAGGGAGAAATTGCCAGGGAAAAGAGGAAACTATTTCAGAGAAAAGGGGAGGGATAGGAGTGAAAAGTGAATAGAAGATGGACATGACTTCTTTAGATGGTCCCTCTTCTGAAGTCTGGGGGGGGGTGTCACAGTTATTCCACTGCCTCTAGGAGGAAGCTCAGGGTCAGACTCCCTTGTGAAAGACCTCTTGCTCAAGACGTAAGCCCATAAGTGATGCGAAAGTGGTGTAATGTTTCTAAGAAGTTGTTAGAAGAGATTCGGTGTTTAATGATTTCTACAATTCTCTGAAAGTAGCTCTGTCACAGTGAGCTGAACTACAAACACAGTGCAGTAAAATATTCGGGAAATGGCATGTGGGGAAGGCTTGCACAACCTGCACCTGCACTAAATCCATTTTGTATGTGCTAGCCTATACCAGAGTAGGGGATTCGTGGAGAAAAGAAATCAGCTGAGGAAATGAGAAGACAAGAATTGGAGAAAAGAAATTCTATGGGTTGTGTCCACACAGAATGATCCTTTAGGAATATGGTGACTGAAAGAAACATAAAACTAAAATATTTGGATGAGCATCACTTCGAGAATAACTGAAAAATTAAAAAAAAAGAGTTCCTAAAATCTGGTTTAATATGAAATAGGGACACTCAGTAGAGAAATTTAAACATTTAGCCAAGAACACCTTCCAGCAGCATGCACCCTTGAGGATACCACCTGAGCTTTGGAATGCTCTTACAGAAGGTGTATTCCCCAAATGGGTGATATTGTTCTTATAAAGGCTTAAGTCTAATGTCAGTTAAGCGCTTGCAAAAGGGGAAGACCAATGAGGTGTAGCAAACCCTCTGTGTTGGCTTACTGGTGAAGAATGCTATTTGCAATCTGTGGATGTGATTTGAGAACTATTAAAGGAATGACTCAAATTCCCTTGCAATGTTGTGTCATGTCACTGATGTCTTGCCCTCTTGTAGGGTAAGCGAACTTCTGCTTTATGTTGTAAACAAAGATTTGTCTCTTTTTTTTTTTTAGCCAGCTAGGCTGATCAGTTGACAAACAACAGATTTCAAGTTTCAGATTTTTAAGTATAGAACCAGTTATTTAGCAAAGGACTTACCTGTTCTTTCAGAGACTTGTAGCAGATGACCTTTGTTTTGGAGTATCTAAAACTGTATTCTTGTCAAGCCTAGATTTTCAGCCGAGCCCAGTTATACGTAGATTTACTGGTGCTGAAGTTTATACCAATTCAGAAGTGAGCGGGACTTCTTGTAGCATGGAAAGGTCAGGACCTGCCCACGGTGCCCTGCCTGATGGAGGTCTTGGATGCTGTGGCCAGCTCTGATGGCTGTGTTGGGGTGAGGGACCGGTGCTGTGAAACGGGCAGGCAAGGGATGCTTCACTAACCAGCTTAAAAAGCCATCAGTAATTGGGCTCAAATCTTTCCACCCTGCATGGAGGGGTAAAATATGCAGCACTGTTCGGGTGACTCCATCTGCTCCGTGGCAGCACCGCGGCTGCTCTACCCTCTCTCCCTGGCAGGTGTCCCACCTTGCCCATGGTTTATAGCTCCGCCAGCTCGCCGCAGAGCATCCTCTGCCCCTGAGCGAGGTTGGAGACTGAAATCACCACCCTTCTATGAAAAAAGGGTGTCTTTGTCTCAGACTGAGCCATCAAACCCCATTTCCTCTCTCCTTTGTCTCAGACGGAGCCATCAAACCCCATTTCCTCTCTCGGTGCTGGACCCATATCCACAGCCAGCTTTCACGGCCAACATGCTGCTGGGCATTTGGCGCTCCTGCTGCAAGCCGTGGGTTTTGTATTCTCTTCCAACCAGGTACGCCATTACCCAGGGAGGTATCCATGTGCTTCAGCGTTTTGACCACACCAGCTTTCAGTTCAATTTCTGGTGAAAACAAACCCAAGCCTGTGGTGAGACAAGAGGGCAAGGAATTGGTAAAGCTATTTTGTTGGAATAGACAAGGCCTGAGGGCAAATCACAAGTAGGATAGGGGTGGTGTGAGCTGGAAAAAGACATATTATCATTTTCTTAGAGGCTTCATCACTGGGTGTAGGGATGCTCGGTGTGTTATTCACAGAGAAAATGCCAATTGGAGATGAGTTATTTTATACTCAGCCCTGAAACTGTACTCGAGAATGAATCAATTCTGAGCTGCAAAGTGAAAGAAAAGCATATAATATTTATACGGTGTCAAGTTTATGCCCTTGAAAGTGCAGATCCCAGCATTGAGGATTGGTGGGCTCCACAGACTTCACTGAAGATGTATCGATGCAGACCAGCTGAGAACAGGCAGCTTCATTGGCTACCAGAGAAAATGCCTGTTCCCCTGATGAAGTAAGTGCTATTTATCTCTCTCAAGTTACAATCAAATATAGAGGCAACTGCCAAGGGAAAATAGGCAGGCTTCATTTTTTTTTTTTCCAGCCCATCTTAGATTTTGCTAATAAAATACAGTCTAAGTATGGTCTTGCGTGGCTGTTAGGAAGTCTATTTATTTTTCTGAGAAACGATTTAATATTTTTTCACTAGCCCAAATTGCACATGGGTGCTATAAATTTGAGGTCCTCTTTTCAGCACATTTGACCACCAGCCTGATTATACGTAATGCCAGAATTTGGGATAACATTGCTGAAAAAAAGGTGTGCATAGATAATTTTCAGAATTTTTTATCTCTTTTTCCCCAAATAGCCTGACAACACAGCCTGACAATCTTTACAAACTATATAGATCAAGCTTTCACACAATTTTCAGAAGTTGGATAAATTTCTGGGGCTGGTTTTCAATGGAAATCAATAGAAATAATTCTGTTACCATAAGTGCAATACATATACAAAGTTGTGCAGGACTGGGGATCTCGGATTTTACTTTGAAGGTGTCGCTGACACCTGGGGTTGGGGGCACACAAAGAAATGACACACGTGGGTCCTGCTGGCCCTAATTCCGGTCACCCTCACCTGTGGTTGCCTCCATTTCTGCAACTAAACTCTGCTTTGTGCTGAAGTTTCTATTGCGAAGCTGTAGCACTGCTGAACAGATACACGGGGGGCTGAAATCCCGGTGGGATTCGCAGAGGGGGTGCGCTCCCGCTTGTTTCACCTGGAGATTTCACCCAGGCAGAGGGGCTGAGAGCATCCCCATGGCTTACTTGTTTCGGGATCTTTCATGGGAGGTGGGAAATGAGGGCTTTATACTGCGTCTCAGGTAGAAAGAGGTT
The DNA here is from genome assembly GCA_008711295.1 of Anarhynchus alexandrinus. Classification (NCBI taxonomy): domain Eukaryota; kingdom Metazoa; phylum Chordata; class Aves; order Charadriiformes; family Charadriidae; genus Anarhynchus; species Anarhynchus alexandrinus. The sequence continues at coordinate 60,023 of VUYV01000585.1, read as the reverse complement.
TTAAACCTCCATCACCCATGTGCTAATTAAGGGGTGAAGAAGGCAAACCTGCTGCCTCTCCTTCCAGAAGCCCAACCGTGCTTCTGCATCTAAACCTGGGAGCTGGGCCACAGCCACGGACGGTGGGGCAGGCAGGCGTCCAGCTGTTTGCAAGGTGTTTAATCCGTGCTCCTCAGCCTGCCCTTTAGCCAGCAAAGTCAAATCTGTGTCAGCACTCCTGTTTGCATTGTGTTTTTAGGCATTTAATTATTCCCGTCTATTTTAGGAGTCGTCAGTGCACTCTTGCATGTCTAGCCACCGAAGCCTCTGCGTAACTACCTCTTCTTTGGTAAATTTAAATAGATGCATTATCTGATGAAGTGCTTTTTGTGATTTAGAAGCAGCAGTGGGACCAAGCGCAGAGATCAATCAATATTGATTATCACAGTTTTTCCTGGCCTTGAGAGGAGTGTGCTGTAATAAGGAGCTGCAGGGTTTCGGCAGTTCTGAAGCATGCCCGCCTCGGCCCTGGGAGAAATCAAAGCGAGGGTAATTAATGCTGTTGGCATGAACATTAATTCTGAACCAGTGGCGATACGGATGTTAAAAGGAGGATGTAGCCTTTCCCATAATGTATTGCACTAAGCGTGTGTATGTATATTTGGCTGTAGTTGGGTTTGATGAATTATCTGCCTTGGTTCTGCCACTGATGTTTCTCTAAAGCTCATTAAACACAAAGCGCTGGCAAAGACACTGGTGTGGTGTACAGGGTTCTGACTGCTGCTCATGGGCCACTCACAACACGTATTCTTGCACCAATATGTGTTTTTTTTCCTCCAGCTGTGCAGTGGGAGCCACTGAGGCTCCTAAGTACTGCATGCCATAAAGAGCTGTATTAAAAAGGCGAGAAATACTGCTGCCTCAGTCTTCCCGGGGAAAACAGCACTCCATGGGTCCTGCGGTGCTTGGTAGTGGAGGGGGGAGTTCGACCAGGCATGCTTTTTTCTGTGTTTGCTTCTGTTTGCCCTTGAAATTAGTAACACCCCAGCCTCTCACTGCATCGATTGAACCGGGGGAAGAGTGGTGTGTCCTGTCGCCGCCAGCCTGGGCTGAACTCGGCCTTTCTGCTCTGCTTTGGGCAGGCTCCAGCCGCGGGGACAGGTACAGATTTAATGCAAATCGTCAGCTGAGCTCTGGTGGCTTTTGCATTTAAAAAAAAAAAAAA
>VUYV01000585.1:26408-58812 GCA_008711295.1 Anarhynchus alexandrinus | reverse complement strand
AAAAAAAAGAAAAGAAGAAAAAAAAAAAATCTAGGAGGAGAATGGGTTACCGTATTGTGGTGACAGTTTCCCTTTTGAAATAATAAAAGCTCATTTGTGTCTTTAAAAATAAAAAACCTCCATAGATTACAGCCTCATCTGCATGCCAGCTTGTGCGGCTGCAATAGTCTGAACACTTTTATTCCAGAGACTTAATCCAAAACTCTTCTGATTTGTGCCTTCCCTGAAAGAAAAAAAAAGCCCCCTTTGAAAGGGCATAAAGTGCTCCTATTGCCTCCTCAAACCTCCTCACCTTGTACCTGCAGCTGCCCAGGCAAAGCCCCGGGGATGCGAAGTCAATGCAACAGACGCCTGGCACATCCTGAGGCTGAGGACCAGCCTGGGTGGGGAAACTCACCTCTGCCTCCAGGATGAGTGCACAGAGGAGGTCCCAAGCCTGGGGAGCCGGTGGGTGCTTTGGGAAGCTGCTCTGCCTGGAGGGGCTGCAAAGTCATTGGTGACATCAAGAACAGGAGAAGGTTCTTAAGGTGATGACTTCCCAGGTGACTGTCCCTTTCTGGAGCTCTTCCAGAAGCCCATTTCGCTGCCTGGGCACTGTGTGCTGTGGTGCTGTCTGGGGGTTCCCACCTTTGGGGTGCAAACTCTACCAGTAGACGTGTGGTGACCTTGCACTTGGGAAGCAGCTCTTTAGGCTGCTGTGGCCCTGCTCCAGCTGTGCCACGGCAGTGCTTTGGATGGGAGACATCCATATGGCGGCATCCCTGGCATCGGCGGGCTGCAATTAGTTACTTGTATGAGGACTTCAGACAGGTTTGCTTTCATCCGTGGCCAATGGTAATATTAAAAAATGAAAAAGCAGATTTTACTCACAGCTCAAAGCAGCTTTTATTCACTCACTGATAGGGAAACTGAGGCAGAGATTTCCTTTTTCTCCTTATACACTACAGCCACCGACCAGCAGTTACATTATTTTTTTTTTATTTTTTAGTACAATAAATGATATTTTCTAAGTATCTAGATCAGCTGAGCTCGTGGTATTCTATAGACATCTTCCAAACCACTCATAGGTTAAAATAAGGAAAGCTGACACATGCTGCCTAGACCATCTCAAAGCCTTGTCTCAAACCTTTTCCTCTGCTTCAGATGAAGCCAATGGATTTGAGCGCTGTCCATACACAAATATTAATACTTCTGCAAATATAAAAGTTGTTGCTGATATGAAAAATAATCTCATCAGGTTCATCTTCACTTCCACATTTTCCTGAAGTAATGTGTCTGGAGACAAAATACTGACACACACAATTGCTGAGACTCTCTGATCTGCGTTGGAATTAATTCCAAAGTTTTAAGTTGGGATTTATTTATCTTTTTAATGTTTCTTTATCAAAATGCTTGTCTCCAGCTATCCAGTGGTTGCTCAACTTGTATTTGAAGCCTCTCACTAGCTTGATATTATCAAATTTATTTAATGATTCTTTGTTTGCATATCAAAGACAAAGACTACATCGCTTGCTTACAAAGCTAGATCTAATCTCGAATCTCGTGTTAATTCTTTGATCTCAGTACTTCAAGTGCAGTGTAAAACAACAAACCGCAGCGTTTTCATTAAGATACGCGAGCGATACCATTTCCTGAGAAAATAAGATTTTATCGCTTGATCTTCTGAGGGGGTTAGTGAACGTGAGATCTATTAGCGTAGTCCATAAAAAGGTCAGCAAATCTAGGAGGCTGTTTATGAAAGAGCGCATTCACCACTTGAGAAAACAAACTGCGAAGCAGAGCTACCTCGATGTGCAGCCCCAGCCTTAGCCTCTCTCCTGGAGAGGAGCGTGATGCTGGGCAATGACCATCCGCGGCAGCACCTTGCAGAGAGCCCAGTGATGGGGGAACAGGTAAAAGGAAGGGTGAGTGAAGCATTTCTGATCCCACAGGTCATACCTCCAAATGCTAAAGCACCTCAAATCAGATTTGTTGCAGTACAGTGTTTCTTAAGCGTTAGGGTTTCAATAAATGCTCTTGATTTGGTCCTCCTGATGAGAAGATGTACACAAGGAGAGAAAGGAAAGAGTAAAAGCAATGCATGGGTGCAATCCCGGTCATGCCTCACTGCATAAAGCTTGTAGACATGACCTTTTCCCCCATCCTTAACTCAGGAATTTAGCAGGTATTGGATTTTTTCCAACTGTTAGCCTAACTATGCACAGTCATTCGTAACACGGGTTTGAGGGAAGAAGTCGCTTGCAGCGTCTGAAGAAAGGCCTGTGATTACCCTGGGGCTGCCATAGTTCCTCCCGCAATATTTGTACCACTGATTGAAGCCACAAATCCTCAGTCTGTACTCTCGTGCTAGTCCAGTGCCTCACAGTACCTAAACTGGTGATTAATGGTGTCGCGGTGACGGGCAATACAGTACAAAGGAAGCAAACCTTCAATTGCCGTTATCCTGCACCCCCCTGGGAGAGCAGCGGGGGCAGGATGGTCAGGAGGAGCTTTTAAGAAGGATTTCTTTGAAGTTTTCTGTGAACGGCTGTAGACAAAGGGCAGGATGTGCCAGTCAGCTGTGGGCTGGAGAGTGGGATGGGAGACTGGGAGGGAGCCGGTGCCTGCAATTAAAGACTGAACAATTCTTACTGATGGTTGAAAATCCTATGTAAATGTGATTACGTTTTATTTTGTGGCAATAATGGTAGTGGATGGAGCCTGGAAGAGTAATAAACCCCCTGTCACCGGGGAGGCAGGCAGAGATGGGGCCAGCCGTGATGCATCTGGCTAATGACAGTAAATGTGGGCAGTGGCCTTCCCTGGCAGCTGCCCGAGGACTTGGTATTCCCCTCACTTCTCTTTGCCTTTGGGCCTGATTCGGATGTCTTTAGGGATGACGGACTCTCCAAAGGAAGTGGAGACCGACTGCATAGAGAGCCCAAGCTCCTTGCCTAGACCTCGCAGAGCCATGAGGGACCCTTTCTCCTTGAAGGTTGGGGAACGCCAGCAATGAGTCTGGATGCTGAAGCCCTCCCTGACTTTTGGGAGCCAGATTCATGACCGGTTCTCTCACTGTGCCATGGCTCAGCCAAAATACTCCTTTCAAAACCTTCGAAAAGAGAAGTTAGATCTTAATTTTGGGGCTAAGCTGCATCTTTTCAAGATGCGCTGCAGCTGCCTTCTGTTTTTGTTAGACTACTGAGTTCTGCTCCTGCAAAAAAGCCTATTTTTGACATCGAGCTAGTATTTCATAAGCTTAAAGTGCATTTGGCAAGCATAAGGATGCTGCATTCATTGTTATTCTAAAGAGATAGCAGATGAGGGAAGATGCCTGCATTAACAAGCAGAGTCGGACAGCTTGCCATTTGTAGCTTGCTTAAACTAATCAATGATATGGGATTATGAACAAGACTTGCCGAAAGGCTGAGGATTTTATTGGAACATTTGCAAATGATATTAAAGCGAGACCTATAACAATACTCTCGATGAAATTTAATCTTTCTTAATTACAGAGCTGTGATGCAGCTCATCACAAAAATCCACTGGATGCCTCGGAGCTGATTTCCGTAACCTGAATAGGTGCTGGAGTCCCTGGCGTACACCAGCGTGGCTATGCCTATGGGCTCCAGTCGCATGGACTGAGAATTTTCTTGTGTACTGCTCTGTTGATGTGATTTTGCTCGTAAATGTCTCTGGACGCATTACTTTGGGTACTCAAAATCCAGCCCTTCGTGTTTGTTTTTTTTTTTTTTCACCACTGAGGTTGGACAAACATGAAAGCATTCCTGTGTTTCGTTGATCAGAATGCAGCAAGGACGCGACTAGAATGGGGGACTGTGGTCTGTTTGTTGTCAGGATGTTGTTTCTGCTGGTAAGGTGTGCGAGATGCTAATGAGAGGGGGAAAGAAAAAAGGGGAGCCATAGATAAGCAGGGGGAGGTTTCCTGCGTCTCCCTCATCTCATGCCAGCTTTACTTTCCATCACTTCTGCTAAGTGCTCGTCCTAGAATTAGGGAAATTGTGTCTTGGCTAATCAAAGGAAAGGGAGGAGGGCTGAACCGTCTCCCAGGGTTGTGTAGGAGGCCAATGTCAGAGAGAGCAGCCAAGTCCAGAACTCCCGAGGACCATTCTGGAATATTTTTAGTATTTATTTTTCTGTTTTATCACGTTGCAGTTGTGTTTCGGTTTTGGAGCTTTTTTTCTTTTTAGTCATCACCAGAGGAGAAAGAAGAGGTCTAACAAATATTTTGAATGCACCCAGAGAGCTCTATAAGAGCAGCTCCAGCACAGCATGTGGTGTCTCGACTGCACATGTTGGTGCAGAGGAACCTTCCACCCCAGATGGCAGCTGATGGTCCCATCTCTCTTTACTCCTGATCTGACCTGGTCCGGCTGGAGAATCTGATGTCCCCTGGCGCTGATGGTGAACATGGTCCCATGTCTCTGTGCTGCTCAGGGATGGCCGAGCATTAGTGTTGTACAGCAGCAGAGCTCCGTGAGCAGGTTCAGAAATGAGTTTTTGCCCCAGCAAGTTGTGCGTCCTTTTTTCCTACTTTTAAATAGAATTCCCTTGGGAACAAATCCATACCCGTGGAGAGGAGGCTGGCTCCTCACCATAGTTTAAAGCTGAGATTGTCTCTAATATCTCTTCCTCTGGTGGGATTTGAAGTTTTTTGATTATACTAAAAATATAAGATTTTTCTTTTTAGAGAAGGAAGCTCTTTTCCTGTTGTTTTTTCTTTTCTTTTTTTTTTTTTTTTTTTTTTTTNGTGCCAAAATCCCTCTAAAATGATTGAAATGCCTCCCTCGGAATCCTATTTTATCTTTGCTTCTCTTTTGTGCCTCCTGCTTATTTATGGAAGCAGCTTTGTTTCCTCGATAAACAAGGGCTACGTTATTTTTTTTTCTTCATTTCATCAGGGTAACAGCATGAGCGGCTCAGGACCAGGTCTGATTTGCTGCTGACTCTACCAGAAACAGTAATCACGTCGAAGGGATGAGCTGCAGATGTAACTGTAATGTGGGCACAGGCATCTGTGGAGAGAGCTGCTACCAAATATAAATAATTGTTGAAATATGATAAACTATCTGGGATTAAAAAGAAATGACAGGAAGGATTTTTGACAAATAGAAGTAGTTTTTTCTTCCCTCTCCCTGAATCCAGCCCTGGCTCTGACAGCAATGTACTTCAAGCTCGGAAGCGTGGCAAACCTGAAAGCTATTAGGATAACTCCTTCTGGCTTTGTAACAGTCAGGATTTAACCCAAAAGTACGTAACCATGTATTTTGTCAAGAAATTTGCCTTTTCCCCATAAGTGCCCGTGCTGGAGAAGGTGCTGCAGCTCAAATCTAAGAATTACCTGTGGAATAAAGATTTGTCCCATTTGCAAGGGCATCATCAAGATCCTCAATCCCAAATAAGGCTTAGTCTCCACTGCATTTCCCAAAAGTTCTGATAACAGTGTTCTGCCGAAATGTATTTACTGTGTATTTTCCCAGTGCTGATAATAAGCAAGCCTTTGACTCATGATCTGTAGAGAATTAAAATTAACCAACTACAGCTGTCAAGAGTGAGCCCCGATGCCCAGGTGCAGATGTCCTCGAGTCCCCTTTTTTGCTGTATTTCTCCTCTTGGTGCCCATAGTGATAGATTTTTCAGAAGAAGGGGGTAAAACCCAGTAGTCTGCACCCTCTGGACTCTACCTTGTTGCCCAAGTGGGACTTTTTGGTGACATACAGCAGAAAGTGCCATCTTTGCCCTGTAGAAACCAGGGAGCAACTAAGAGCTCTTTCCACATGCACACACTGCAAATCGATGTGAACATGCTGAATTGAAAACGCGAGAGATTATATGCTAACGCTGTCGGTTCTTTGCAAGCTTGCTCATGCCGCTTATTTCACTCTGCTAAAGAAGGTCTATAAATAAGCAAAGACAATCATTTTCTCATGCATGTGTGCAAGAATGTCTTTCGACCGTGCTGTGGGAGGGCGAGCGTGGTTGCAAGGCAGGGTGGGCTGGGAGAGCTGGTCGGAGGGTGCCTGCACCCCATCCGGGTGAGATGCGCTGGCGTCCAGTGCCTCTGGTCCTGGCTGAGGACTTTGGCTGGGAGAGGACCTAGAAGGTCACTTACCTTCCCTCTGTCACAGAACCATGGGCAGTGATTCTCTTTGAATCACAGAATCACAGAATTTTCAGAGTTGGAAGGGACCTCTAGACATCATCTAGTCCAACTCCCCTGCCAAAGCAGGATTGCCCAGAGCACATTGCTCAGGACTGCATCCAGGCAGGTCTTGAAAATCTCCAGAGAAGGGGACTCCACAACCCCCCTGGGCAGCCTGTGCCAGTGCTCTGCCACCCTCAACGTAAAGAAGTTTTTCCGTGTATTTGAATGGAACTTCCTGTGTTCCAACTTGTGCCCATTGCCCCTCGTCCTGTCATTGGGAACCACCAAGAAGAGTCTGGCTCCATCCTCCTTCAACCCACCATGAATTGCCCATGAATTACCCAAGTTTGTGAAACCCCAAACCTACAATTTTTTAATGCAATCTTAACAGAATTTTTTCGCCATCCTTTTTCTAGCAATGATGTTCCACATCAGCTTGGCTGTTGGCAACCCTCCCAGATACGGAGTCAGATCAGCAGAACTCCATTTACTTCGGTGGAAGGATGCCAGGTGACACAGGCGAGGACCTGGCTCTTTTATCTGAGCTGTAGCTATCATGCTTATCTAAGCTTATCTGCAAATTTTGCCTGAAGATTTTGCGAGAATCAGTTTTCTTGCATGATTCAGATATTTCTTGTTCCAGGATGGGCTGGAAATACCCCATAGCAGATGTTCTGGTGGCACAAGTTACGCTTGCATTCCAGGTCTGGCCTGACCTCGAAATAGCCGAGAATACATGGAGAAGAGGAGGAGCAGAGAAGCTTAATGGAAAATTCACGGTCTCCTCAATGGCTTGGTTCACAGAATGGTTTGGGCTGGAAAGGACCTTTAAAGGTCATCTGTTCCAACCCCCCTGCCACGGGTGGGGAGATCTTCCACCAGATCAGGTTGCTCACAGCCCCGTCCAGCCTGACCTGGAATGTTTCCAGGGATGGGGCATCTACCACCTCTCTGGGCAACATCAACTGGGTTCAGCGTTAGCAGCAGCAAAATCAAAATTTTCAAAGGAAGGAAGAGAGCTCGTTTCTCTGCCTCAGTTCCCCTACTCTTTCATGTGATACTAACTCTTGAACTCTGCTGCTCTGGTTTATATCCCGCTGCCACCATGGATGTTTACATTGTCCTGAGTTTGTAGAGCTGCACTGTCCTTGTTTTCCACCCCATGCTAATGCTGTCCTGTGCTTAGTGATATCCCACATGGAAATCCTTGTTAGCCTTGCTAATTACTATTGTACTATTTAAAATCAGTTTATCCTTTTTTTGACCAGTTAGGACAGGCATTTATCCTTAGGGCTGTCTAATTTACATCGAGTGGGTTATAGGATTGCAGTGCCGTAGGTCCTGCTTGGCTGTGCTTGCTAATGCTCTGAGGAGCTTTGTAATCACAAGTAAAGAACCAGCAACATTTGATCCCAGACTTTAATGCGCTTCCCACAACAGCCGTGCGAGGAGCGCTCCAAGCAATCGCTCTTCAGAAGAGTCATTACGGGGGATTTGGAAAGTGGTGCTTGCTGTGGGGAGAGTTTTCTTGTACAGATGTAATGTAATGCATGTGTACATTTGGGTCTGCTTGTGTTTAACAACATATTAGCCAATAATGAAAAACACATACGTTCAACATACAGTACGGTTAACTGCTAAAACCCACAGCCATACAAAGTGGAAGGCCTCATTTTCTCTCTATGCACAATTAATGGTTTATAAGATATTTTTTTTTAACCTGTACTAGCACAAAACACAGCTATTCCAGGGAAGTTTGTTCTTTTAATGCTCAGATGTTCCATAGTACTTTACTTAAGGACCAACTTTTCCTGGTTTTATATGGGTTGTAATTACTTCTCTGTATAACATTAGTAGTACGTAAATGGGACAGACTATCTGCATGATAACATAATAATAAACCATCTACATTTTATATAGCGTGTTTACTATTAGATATCAAAATATTTTATTAAAAAAATAAGTTACTTCTACTTTCAGTATAGAGAAACAAGTCAGAAAGTTTAAATTATTTATGCAAAAGCCATTACCAGGTCAGCGACAGAATCAGAAACTAATGGTAGTTTTTCTGTGTTCCAGTCCATGGACTGTTTGCCAGCCCTGTGCAATGTTCGGGCTGTTTCAGTTAATGAAATATAAACCAATAAATAATAAACTATTAGTGAGTCCTAGGCCTGCCCTGTGATTTCTGGGGAAGGAGAATTGGGCTGTTACTGGGAATTGACTTATAGCAGCTGCTTAAAAAACAGATGCTGCCATTGAAACCTACCTGCGATTTGATGCCCTATCCTTATCGCTGAAGCACAATTTATATAACAGCAGCCATCAAATACCATTTGCAATTAGTCCCTCAAACAGTTTTGCTCCTAAATTACTGCATTTTTTCTACATTTTTTTGATTGTTGTGTTAATAACTGTTCTCCAAGTCTTCAGGTAGACTTGTGGGTGGTCAAATAAACGGCTTAAATCCCCTTTTCATTAACACCCTGTTGTTTTGCTGGGTCTAATCTCTCTCACTTGTTTCTGCTTTTGATTTTGAGTTTTTTTTGATGTCTTCTCCTCCATCCCAGCGTTGGGGCGGGTGATGGACTGGTGATCACCTGCGTGAGCCTTCCCTGGGGCGATGGGGATGCCCCGCAGTGCCACGCTGGTGCTGTGCAGGCAGGGAAGGTCAGGCAAAGCCAGAACTGCTCTCGCTTGGCATCTTCCATCTTCCAGCATCACCCCTCTGCTTCAGCTTTCGTGGAGCATGAGCCAAGAAATGCTGCGATCAGGCTTCCCTTGCAATCTGGCAGTCTGGCTGGGAACGTGTAATGGAGTCAATCTTCATATCCGATCAGAAAAGCACCTTATCCTGGGCTCGAGCGGCGATGCAGATGCATACATGGCATACAAGGGTTGTGCGTGAGAGGGAGTATGGTCGGAGAAACGTATGAGCATCTCCGCCTCAGTTGAAAGGCATGTTCTCCATTCCTGTCATCAGGAGGTTTTCTTTACATTGTATGCAGCAAACCCTCAGCTCATAATTACAGGCAAGGAGTTATCTGTGGCAGTCCAGCCCATTTCTCCTTACCTAAAATAACTTCGAAGTGTGTATTTATCCCCTCAAAATGGGTGTGATTGCGTTGCAAGTGTAGCTCTGAATAACTCCACTGAAACACATGCTATAGCAGCACAAAGCCACTGTAATCGAAGAATAAACTCACTGTAATCAAAGAATAAACTCTCTGTAACCCCCCTCTGTGCCACCTTCCACGGAAGCTGCTGGGAAAGGTCAAGCCCTGCTCGTTGCCCATAACCTCCCTCTAAAAGAAGAAGAGTTTTGTGGCAACTTCACGCAACTGCAGTTGGGAAAGGGCAGCAAATTCTGAATCTTGGTCAGGGCTATTGCAACAAAGGGTTTGTTTCCACCACACCCATGGCTGATTTTATTTTTAAAGAGCAGATCCATTCCCTGGGTAATTCCAACCACATGCAAGCTTTTCCCATAACAATTTCTGCAAACATCCCTTGAAACACTCGCAGCAAGATTCATACCCACTTCTGAATTGGAGCCTTAAATCTTACAGAATGCCACTTCCATTTGCTTTAGTGCCTGGAATTTGATTTATGGCTGGAGCATGAATCTCCCATATGCATGTTTGGCCTGAAAATCATGCCATATTTTTTCCTTGTGCTGATGTGAGGGAAGGGAGCAAAGCCTTTCAGAGACCAACATGAGAGTGAAGAAAGGAGAAGCAGCTTCTCCGTGCTGCTCTCCTACTCTTCCTAATTCTCTGGGACTCCCCACCACAACAATGTGGTGGTTGGCCACTCTCTGCAAGTCCTTATCTTCCACAAATCCACAAAAAAATTTCCCTTTATGGTCTGTGATGTCTTCCCAGAGAGAAGGTGAAGAAAATTAGCTTAGATGGAAGGAAGAAACCCGTGGGGGGCAGGATCATTGTCAGTTTTCTGGGTCTGGGAGAAGATCTTTGTGCAGCTGTGCCTCGCATGGATCACGCTGAGCTTCACGGCTCACTGTCATCGTTTTTCCTGAGTTGCACCTTGCTTCATCTCGGGCTTCCCAAGGAAAGATTTTACAGCTCTCTGCTGCTTTTCTGGCTCGCCACCAGCTCCCAAAGGCAAATGAGAAAGCTGTCTTTCCTCTTTAGGATTTCACACCTTGCTGCGACGTAGGCAAGGAGGACAAATTGGCCATTTCACGCTGCGGTGCACTACAAAGGCTGCTCAGCTGGGCATTCAGGTGTGCCGAAATGACTTGGCGTGCACCTCTAGCCTGGTATCAGCCGTGCTGTATACGCCCTGTATGTGTTGAGTGCTGCTGCAGTGGTGAAAATAATGAGATGGAGTAGTTAGAGGAATGGCAAGTTCCCTGAGGTGTCCTGTGAGTGCTGGAGGGTACAATATTCGAAAAAACCCCACCAACAAACTATTTCTGCCTTTTTACTGTGCAGTCATTTGAGGATACTTTTTAGTTTTCCTAATGGAGGGTTGTTTTTTCCACCTAATTAAATATTTACCCTTCTCCTCGGTATGGTCATAGATAGAAAGGAATCTTTGGGTATTTTTTTAGTTTGTTTAGTTGCAAAGGAGGGCATTCAAAGAAAGAATTACTTTCTCTTCTTAACTCATTTATGGCATTTATCCATGAAATTCAGAATGGAAGTGAGGAAACAATAAATTGTAAAATCTTTTGCAATGACACTTATAATTCTGGAGGGTTAAACGGGCTGGGACTTGACGGATGCTTCTTTTCTTAGCCAGCAGAAAAGCACCGGAAAGGAAAACCAAGCTCTTAGAAACTTTACTTTCAGAACAGGGTATTCTGACTACCGTATGAACCATGCTGCTAAAAGCAGACTTTTAGATGACATAAACTAATATGACACTGGATCTGGTTTTAAGAATGCACCATTTTAAAAATATTTTTTCTCCTCAACAAAAGGAGATTTATCACTCAAGACGACCTGTTCCCACAAAAATCAAAGGCTGGATCTTGCTAAATCACAACTCTTTCAGTTCTAAATCACCTATTTGACCACAGAAGATAACATCATTCAGTTGAGCAATATTTTGCAAGAGCTGACCTTACAGATGAAACGGTCAGATGATAAAGATGTAGTGAGGGAAAGGAGCTCGTATGGTATTTTTATCCCTGTAAGTTTTCATGTGAATAGTCGTAACGAACAATTGAAAAAACATGAATTGCAAGAGTGAAAATGATATTCAGGATTGGGCCTTCCTCTGTCCGCCTTTTGATCCAATAAACTGTGAAGTGGTGGCCTTGTTGGAGTGGCCTGTTTGCCCACTTCAGTCCAGCACTATAGCCGTGGTAGGGTTGGTCTTGGCAAAGAACATCTCAGGATGGGGTCATCTTATACTTTTAAGTAGTTGAAGGAGTCTATGCAGCCAGATAATCAATGAACAGGGTAAATGCCAATACTAAAATGAAATGGTTAATTAAATTTACTTTCCCTGTGCTGCTCCTTCTGCGTTCTCCCAGTATGCTGCTACAGGACAGACAACTCCTCTTCCAGGAACGAAGGGGGTCTTCTAGGTACAAAACATGTCCAGTGGACTAGCATGAAACCCATTAAAATCACTAGGAGTCTTTCCATCTTGTCTAACAGGTTTAGCTCATCTCATTTATGAAACAATTATGAAAGTGCAGAGGCCCCTCTCCGTGGTCAGCGTTGGCCAAAGCCGGCAGCTGATGGGGAGCAGCATCTTATCCCACGTCTCACATGTGGGTGGTGATGTACTCTTGGAAAGAATTATAGCGTAGGCGTATGGCCAGAACATTTTTTCTCAGGTGATTTTATACCTCCCAAGAGGTATGTGCTGGGCAGCTCTGATTTATTGCAAAAGGAGTTGGCACCACATACAAAACACCCAACATTGTGTTAAAACAATTCTCACAACCAGTCTCTCTTAGGCGGTGTTTCTGTTTGCTGGCAGCTCGAGGTAATTCAGATGAAAAATTATCATGAATTTTTACCTGCCGAAATCTCCCCGTACTCTGGCACAACCTAGGAGTAGCTCCGCAATATTAAAGTGGCCTGAGAGCAGAACCAGCGCCGCCAGGAGAAGTGATTTATCACAAATCATTGTAGATCTAGAGGTGAAGTAAACCCGAAGCTGTAAGACTGCAGTTTCGGGATCCTGAGCCTTTGACGCTTATGCTGATGCTTCCCAAGGGATGCTGGGCATCAGACCTTATCCAGAGGCTATCCCTGGAATCAGTGCCCTTGGGAACAGAGGCAGCCGTGACACTGATGGGGTGACAGATGTAGAGGCCATGGTGTTAGTGCTGCTACTTCATTTGAGGTTTGTTGGGCATAGCCTTTGAAGGTTTTTGACCTTTTTGGACTTCAGATTTTGGGTAGCGGAGCTCCCCATCTGTCCAGAAGTAATGTGTGTGTTATCTTTCGCTCCCCTCACCTCATCTGTGGCATCTTTCATGTGTTTGGGCAGGAAAACCTCTCACTGCAAGAGCAGCAAGCCCTGTCCTGGTCCTTCTTGTGCTTTTGTGTCCTCTGCTGCTAACTGTGGGCTTTTTGGCACATCGTTGTTCTCCCACTGTTCCCCGTCACTTTAATAATCCACATACCCCCACTTTTTCTCTGGCTCCCTCTCACGCTTGCTCTCTCTCACTTTTCCTTGCTTGCCCCACCCCAGCAATACCATCGCCACGTCTGCCCAAACCCCTTCTCTCCCCAGCAGTTGGGTTGCTCGGGGTTATCATTTGGTTATCATTTCTCTCCTCACCAAACTGGCTTTTTGTAACGACCTATTACATCAGGCTTATGTCCAAAAAGTCCGCTGCTGCTTCCAAGCTCCACCTAGAGCTCTGAGGTCCGTACGGACACATTCAGATCTAGATTTTGATTCCCCAGCCGAGAAGTGCTGAAGCTTAAGTCTTTGCTGTGGTTCACTACAAAGATAGTGGCACGGCGCCAACTTCATCCTGAGGGATGGAGCACATGGAGGGGGGAGAATTAGGGGGGTGGATCTTGGGGATGAAGTTCAGAACTAGCCTGAATGTTTGGTTTTTGGGTTTCTTAGGCTGCAGGGTGGGTAGAGGTGAACCCGTCTGCACACTTCTCACAGCCCTGGGGTGTCTTTGCTGTGCACGACGTCTCCCAATAGCGCAGACCAATTCATAGCACGTCTTCAGCTCCCTCCCAGGAGCCGTGCATATTCTTGTAGCTCTCTGAAAAGGCACGTCATCTCCATCCCCATGGCTGCTCCTGGCAGCTCCTTCCAATTTATTTCCAGGTCCTATCACGGCAGGTTGCACCCGCTGGCTCCCCTTCCAGAAGGGATGAGCTGTAATTGCTCCAGTTTCTTCTAAGAGTCTGTATCTCAAAAGGCTGAGCCGCAACTTCTCCAGTCGCCGCAGCCTTGAGCTCCCCACGGCTATCATGTATGCAAAATGCATTTCCTCCTGCCAGAGGCTTGAAAACTCCTGTGCACCTGTTTTAATATGACTCCGGTGCATCTTTCATGGTGTTTCATGTAAGATCAGAGCTTTTCTACCCTGTGATATAATTCTGCCTGAATTAGGAAGCTTAGTTCTCAGCTTTTTGTTAGACAAAATTTAAGTCGATGACATTTTATGCTTTGAAAAGCTTCTCTGAAGATGCTAAGATGAGGTCTATTATAAGGTGTTATTTGAAAAGTCAGCTCCATTTTCTCCCAGACTATTTGGATGAGAATATCTGGCATCAATCTTTTGTGCTGAAACCCGAAATATCCAAGGTCCTGTCTGGAGAAACGATGACCAGCAGTGGACAGAGCTGTCTCCAGGCTCTTGTGCCTGGGAGAAGCAGACTGTGCTTGGCCTATTTTGAGGTGGGACTGTCAAAAAAGTACAATTGCAGGGAGCATTATTATTAAGGAAGCATTGAAACGTAACCTTTGCCTGTAGAGCGGAGGCATCTGCACTGCAGCTCGAGCATGTTTGGATCCCTCGATGTGGATCTTTCTTGGCCTGAATCCTTTGGCAAATTTCATGCATTTCATCAGTTATTTTCTATTTCTGCATTCATCTCATGATGAGTACAGTGTACCCGGGTGCTTCGTTTATGCTTTTCTATTCCTGTGCAACAGTCACACAGATCTTGAGAACTCACCATATTTTTAAACCCACTGCTACCTCCTCTTTGTCCAAAACCTAACAAACTTCAAAGGTGCAATTTTAACTTAAAGTCTTGGACTACAGAACCCTTGGTAGCGTTGTTTCCCAGAATAATATTTCTGCTTTACTGGCCTTTATTTCCTAGTAAATTTTTAACAATATTTTCTGGTATGACAGTTGCCTGAGTACCCACCCACAGTTTATGGCATACGCGAGTTGCGTTGATCTCTAACGAAAGAGATTATTCCCCTCTATCAGCATTTGTGGACATGCTCTCAGCGTACAATTCCCTTCTCTATCAGTTTGCATTGCTTTTGTTGGCATTCACTTTCACTTCTGCTAATTTGACTGCAAATGCTTGGAAGAATGGTTGCAGCAGTCGCAGTTCTTACCCTCTGTCACTTGCAGCAATCTCTGTGGAATTTGTTTTGAATTTTTAATTTATCTTGCCATGTCGGTTCCCAGCTTTCTTTCCTGCCTGGATTGATTTCAGGTCCAGTGCCGGGATTAGCACCGACTTCTCTGCGAGTGATGTTTCCATTACCAGAGCTCCAGCACCTGAACGTTGCCAAAGTGCCTACACCGATCTGATCTAACCTGCTCCTACCACCGTGTGCAGAGAGGCGCTTGTTTTGCCTAAATGACCTCAAAATAGACCATCATGAAGCCTCTGAAACTAGAAGTAAATGTTTGCTGTTCAGCCTGCAGTGAGAGGGAGGGAAGATCCCCCCATGCTAACCAACCGTACCACCACCACCACCAAGCGTCCTTCACACATCAAAAGCACAGAGGAGCGTGGAGGAACCTAAGAATGGGAAACCCCACTTGTAACCATTTGAAGTGTTTAACAGTAAAGTTTTGTGCCTGGAAAAATGAACGGCCTGCTTGCTTCTTGGCTTTCCAGGTTTCTTGCATCTCAAAAAGAGCACAAATGACATCTAAGCACAGCTTCTGGGTCCTGTGGAATTTTATTTCATCTACAACATTTTATGCAAAGCATTGTGGCCTCAGCCAGCCCGTTGCTCAACGCTGACTCTGGTTTTCAGGAACACACAGGATAAATTCTACTCCCCACAGCCTCTGGGGTGAATTAAAAGCCTCGCTGTCTCCTACGGGGTTTGGTTGGGTCTGGCTGAATTCTGCCGTCGTGGTCTCTTCCTGAGGAGGAAATGGCACTACGTTTTAAGAAAGACAACAATAAACTGTCAGGGTCAATAAACTGTCACTAGGCTGACAACTGCTGGCTTAGGATTAGCCTGTTGTGCTCAAACAGCCTAAACCCACACGTCCTGCCGGGTCTCAGACCGGGCAGCCAAAGTTTGCTGCTGAAATTGCTACTTGTGGCTGAAAAGTCAGGCCAAGCTGCCTGGGCGTATCGCAGGACCTAATGTGTTATCTTCTCGAGCAGCCGAGTCTTGTAACCAATTTTCTCTGTTTTAATTTGTATTTCATTTCACATCTTACAGAGAAAATTCTCCATATGTTTTGTTTAAGAAAGAGCACTTTTCTCACCAAATTTTCTATTTGGAGTAATTTTGAAGTTACCATTCATTTCCGTGCTGAAGTTAATTGAACTGTTTTCATGGAAAAGCTGTAGCGCAGAAGCTCTTGCTCTGTAACATCGCAGATTTCATGTGCTTGGTTTGAAAAATCAGTACTTGAAGCCACGTGAACAATGAACGGTGCGTTATGCAGCTGGGTCTGCGATGCCAGAGTGCAATGTGTGTCCTGCTGAAATGCTCATATTCACTTGTTGCTCCTGTTCGCAATTTGTATTTTTTTTTCTTATTTATTATATGAAAGCTGCATTCTTCCGCTGGGAGATGGATGCAACTGGCGTCGGTGGCGTTACTGGAGTGAAGGCAATATTCTCGCCTTTTTTGTTGATTCAAACTGCAAATCTTTTCCACTTCGAAGGATTAGCATTAGTTTGGTTTTCCAGTCTCGCTAGGAAACGTCTTGTATCCTTGGAAAATAGGAACATTCGAGCTGCAGTTGGCATGGACTGAGGAAGCTTTTATTAATGCACCATTCTGTTTTTCCCGCTGTAACCTTCGTGCCCTCGGAGCAGGAGCAGGAGGTCGCACTCATGGGCATGGGCAAGTCCCACACGCAGGGCTGAGGCGGGAGCTCAGCTCAGCTCCTCTAATAGATCAGCTCTAATTCAAACCATCTGGCCGCAAATGAGATGACCATCACGCCTGGTTGTGACAAAACTGTGAATCAGGAGCTCCAACTAGTTTGTTTATTGATAGGAAGAATTGCTGTAAATCTGCTTCGGGGCTTTTTTAAAAAAAAATAAAGACACATTTGTTCCAATAAGAAACACTTCACTTCATGCAGCTGGAGCCATAAGTAAAAGTAAAAAGGAATGGTGGAATTCGGGGCACTATGTTATTTATACAAATGTCTTTCACATTTCTGTGGTTTCTTCAACCTGGAAAAGCAAATTTGCCCATGTTTTCATTTCCTAAGAGGAGATAAGAACCCCACTCCCTGGAAAAAGCCCGCTGAAACGCTCAGCCTTGATGTGTGCTAGCGTATAAAGCACGGCTGTATGTAAACCGCATAAACGGAATGTAATTGCAAGCTTCTGCTCCATCCTATATATACAGTGACCAGACAGTCTGGTGGGCTCTGTCCAAACCAGGGATTTGTCTTGAGTGAGCCGTAGCTGTCTGAGTGTCTGGTCACCTCTCTCTGCCCCCGCCGTGTCCCTTCCCTGCCTCCTTCCTACGCCCCAGCCTCCTTTCTCATCCTTCCCCCGCGGTGAGGGGAGACCTGCCGCCTCGAAAGCAGATGAGAGCTGAGCGCGGGGATGGCAGGGAAGGTGATCTACTCACTTTGCAACACTACAATAGTTTTTTTACTGTAGCAATCACAGAATCACGGACTGGTCAGGGTTGGAAGGGACCTCTGGAGCTCATCCAGTCCACCCCCCCTGCCAGAGTAGGGTCACCTACAGCAGGTTGCATAGGACAGTGTCCAGGTGGGTTTTGAATGTCCTTCCCTGTTGTTCTTGACCCAGGGAGCCCAGAACTGGACACTGCTCCAGATGTGGCCTCACCAGGGCAGAGTAGAGGGGAGGGATGAGCTCCCTTGACCTGCTGGCCACACTCTTCTTGATGCGACCCAGGATACCCTGCGCCTTCTTGACCACCAGGGCACATTGCTGGCTCATGGTCATCCTGTTGTCCACCAGGACTCCCCGGTCCCTTTCCACAGAGCTGCTCTCCAGGAGGTCAGCCCCCAACCTGTACTGATGCATGGGATTATTCCTCCCCATATGCAGTACCCTACACTTGCCCTTGTTGAATTTCATTAGGTTAATCCTCATTCTAGTAGAAATGCTGCTGTAAGCTATAGGAGTATCTGCAGATGGTGGGATGTCAGCACAGCTGGGTGGCAGCCCTGGACCTCTAGTGGGGTGTAGAGGAACCCACCCTGCATCTTCCTTCACCCTCACCACTGACACGCACCTCCAGCTTTTTTGCCTTTCTCCACTCTGAATCTGAATCCTCCTCACTCCATCAAATATTTGATGGCCAAATAGGTGGTGCAGTCCTCCTCTTCTGTCCTGGACTTGCCCCGGGCGGGTTAAATTGCCTCTTGGTGCTCCAGCCCCCAGAGCTGGTGTTTGGAAAGGGGCTGTCTGCTCAGCTCTCCCATGTCCCCTCTAGTCACGTCCTCTGGCTAAGAGATCTGACCTTAGATCCCAATTCTTCCATCCCTGTTCCTGAGTATTTTGAAGCTAAGTTATAGTGCACTCCCACCAACGCTGGGCCCAGGTAACACTTAATATTCCTCCCCCCATACAGTAGTCTTTGCTTGTGTCTTTCTGCATTGCTCAGCCTTGTCATGAGATTATTTGGCTCCTGGTTATCAAGAGCTAAACTCTTTGGTTAATGGTTGGATTCGATGATCTTAAAGATCCCTTGCAACCTAGATGATGATATGATTCTTTATTTCTTTCTTTTTTCCTCTTTTTTTTGCCAAGTACAGATTTAGCTTGCTCTTTTGTCCTTGCTTGCAGCTTGCTGAAACAGTGATTTGAAAGAGCCCTGACCTCTGGAGGATTGTGGTCTTTGTGGTGCTTCGGCTCGTCAGTGTGGAGGCTTTGCCCACCAGGCAGCGGCAACGCCAGACGGGCCAGAGGACGGAGCTACCGCTGCCCCGTTCCTGTGTTAAACCACATCCTCAGGGCTGTATTTACGCAAACTGTGCAAACAGCACCTTGAGCTAAAACCTCGAAGATGTTAGGTATGCTCAGTATTTCGCGCTGTCTGCAGGGGCAGCCGCGCCTGGATTTGGGCACCCTGAAGGCATCGCACCTCAGGGAGCGCGGGCAGGGTTAAAAACCATCCCCTCTCCCCGTGATGTAATTTCTGGGGGAGGTTGTGCCACTGCCCCCATCCCGCCGGCCAGGTTTGCCTCTTCCAGGCTTTCAGCCTGCAAAATCCCACGCTCCATCCCTGCAAGCTCCTCTCCGCGGTGATGCTTTCTGGGCCGGGAGCTGCTGCCCGCTCGCAGCTCGGCAGCCTTGGATCGAGTTCAGGCAGGCCACAGGAAAAAAAACCCACCAGCTTTTAGCTACCGATGGCTTGAACTGGGTTTGAACTGGAGCAGATCTATAAATAAAAGACCCTCCAGTCCATTACCAGTCCTCTGCAATCCAAGCCTGCCAGCCTAACTGTATTTATGAGGTAGCTATTTAAATAAACTCCATATTTTATGGACGTATACACTTACACTTTCATGTCAACCATTTAGGATCATGTGAGCCCTTAAAAGCTTTCACAGGCTTGAGTCGCCCGAGCTGATTATGCACAGATCTGATTTGGGTGCCGGCTCCCATTCCCGTTATCATCCTATTGTATTTCAGCCACCCCTCCAATCTCTTTCAGGTTATGGAAACCAAATTAAAGGGGCTTTGCCAGGACATCCAAGAACACCTGCCTTGCTGAAGCTACGAACCATCCCAATCTGAAATCTGATTTGCAATAATAATTAATCTTTCCAGCAGAGCTTCTTTTGCAAAAGTTGTGCCTTCACTTCACCCAGCTATCAACGTATATCCCAGTCACTTTATTCCTCTCCAGCTCTGTTTTATGTATGTTTTTCAACATTGAAAATAGCATCTGCTTCTATATGTGGAGGAATAACTGTATTCTATAACACAAGAACACACGGTTCTAGCTATATTTCAGTAAACGAGACAAATAGAAGTTAATTTGCACTTGGCAAGCACAGAGATAAAGCAGGACTGTGAAAACCAGGTACTGAATTTTAGGTTGTCAAATAATGAATGTTTAATGCCGGAGTTTTTTTTAATGGCAGAAAAAAATGCATATATTTCTCATATACACTGTATACCTGCTAGAGCTGTCAAAGTTTGGGAAAAAGTGCTGTATAAGCATTTTTCCCCATGATGAACAGAAGGCTGCATACTATTTCATTTTGTTTTAACTTTTGTTTAAAGCTACCATAATCCCCACCTATTCCCCTCAGGATTATTTCTGGGTAGGAATTATCCCTTCTTTTATTTCGCAGGACTCACTGGAGCCTCACTTGCGCTGCTGTTTTGGGGGGATGAGGACAGGACGCACCAGCTGGGGCTGGTGATGAGGTCCCAGACCTGAGGAGGGGTGGGAGATCTGCAGCTGGGCTTCCCCCATACAACAGGACTATACAAGGTTGTCTTCTAAAAGACCATAAATAAAGGAGCGGTAAAGGATATAAACTTTTTTTTTCTTCCCCCTCTATAAACCTACAGAGATTTAAAAGTCATTGGGAAAATGTCCAAGAATGAAATGAAGTGTTTAATAGTGCTATTTTTGCCGTGGACTCTCTGAATTCCTCATGTCTTCCCCTCCTCCCTTCTCTTCTCTTGATTTGCACTGTGGGATTAATAAACTGATTTGAGTGCAGATTTTGAACCCGAAAGGTTGGTTCTCTCTCCTGCTGAAGTGTATTCCCCTCTGGGCCAAGCTGTGGCCTGACCTTGGTTTCCAGCTTTGCGGCCCCGAGGGAATTTGAGGGAGCCGTGCTGGAGGTTCCACCCGCCACAAACCAGGACGGTCTTTCTGAAGGGGGGTGCATCACCCAACTGCAGAAATGGCCAGCGGAGGTTGTGTTGTCTGAATGCAGCAAGAAGAGATGATCACAGCGATCACTCCTTTGCTGCTAGTCTGTGAGCTGCACCCCAGAGATAAGTGATCGTGCCCGCAGACTTGGCTGGATTCAAAGGGGGACCCCATGAACCTCTATCCACAACACCTTTAGTTTCTCCTCGGCACGTTCAAGGTTCAAATATTGGTTTTAAAGTGCCTCATGAGGTTCCTCCTGCCTCCCCACTAGGCCGTGTCCTGGTGCGGCTGGCGTGAGCGGCAGCGCAGCACGGCGTCTCCAGTGAACACGAATGCCTGTGGTCCTCCATCTTGGTGCTGCCCCCTCCCTCCTTGTCTCCTGACATCGGACTGTGGTGGCCCAGCAGTCCTGCAGGCAGATTTAACTCAGAGCGAACTGCTGGTAGGGGACACTGGAGATGGGATGGTGCCCATTCGTACTGGTGAGAGACCGAGGCCCGGCTTCTCTGGTTCCCTTTGTCTCTCTCTTGCAGAGCTAACGTGACTTTCCCTATGGGCCTCCTAACAGCCTTGCCACGGCTGATGGAGAAACATCTTTCCTTCCTTCCTTTCTTCCCATCTGGGACAATTTTGTATTGTTTTCCTGCTTCACTGGTTGTTACATTGCAGATTTCAGCAGTATGTGTGTTTTCTCCCTTGTGCTGACAAGAGCGCCCGTTGAATTCCCCCCCTTCCTCTGAGTATTCATTAAAAATATTAAAATTGAAAATATGATTTACGATAATCTTACAAAATCAGTGAAGGTTTCTGTGATTATCTGCATGATCACATTTTAGGGAAAGAACAAATCTGCAGTTCGAAGCTGGAAGTTGCCCTCTCTGCTGTGCATTTAGGTGAATCCAACCTGAGGCTCTGCCGTGGAAAAGACCAGTACGGGAAGGGCCTGTTCCCATTTACAAATGGTGTGTGCTCATCCCCCAGTTTGGTGGGATGACAAGGAGGTTTCTCCTGTCTTTCCTCTCTCCGGAGACAGCCCAGCCCCGGCTGTGATGAGGTTCCTGCTTGTTTTATGCATTGTTGGAACTTTTCAGCAAGTTTCCACCAACGAAAGCAGCTCAGTCACAAGGTGATGTGGAGGTCGTGGTGGTGGCTGGAAGGGCTCCTCTCGCCTGGTTTCTAGGGTCTGGTTATGGTGAGAAAATAAAACGAGTTTGTATGCAGATCCAGGCGAAGATAACTGGAGCATCATGATGTGCAAATCGCTGCGGTACAATAAACATGGGAGAAGCCTGAGCGAGTCTGTTTTCACGGCAGAACTCCTCTGTAACTTATTCCTTGGAGGAATTGCTAAACCCGACGCCAGAGAGACAAAGAAAGCGTGTCACAGTCCAGGAAGAGAACATTTCTCTTGTTTAAATGACTCTAAATGGTTTTTCCCTTTCCCGAGGTCCCTCTTGCCTAAGTGCCTGGTTTACGGCTGTGCTCCTTCCCAGGCTCTGCCAGCAGACACGTCAGCAGCTCGGACCCTCAGGACAAATTACGGGCTCACAGCTGTTTACGTTAGCTCACGTGTGAGAGGTCTCTATACGGGGAGGTGGAGGCCCCCAGCTTCTGCTTCCCCCCCAGACCAGCGTGGGAGCAGCATAAGGACCCATTATGCTACACGCTGCTTGGATCCATCCTGCAGGATCGTCTGCAGATTTCGTCTGCCGAGTCCCAAAGCCCATTGTTCATCAGCACAACGAAGCAATTATGGTAATATTGGTTGTTGCAGCCAGGAAGGCAATAGGGCTCCACGCCATTTGGGGAAGACGTTATAATGAGCTGGTACAAAGTGATGATGATCCATCAAAGCTGTGCTCGTGGACGTGCCTTATGGGATCTCTCTGTCTTGGGGTCATCTGTAAGCTTAAAAGATGAAAATAGCCCTTTATGGGCTGCAGGGAGACTTGTTATGTTTTGTGGGGGGCTCATTTTGTGGTAGGGTTAGTCCTCAAAGGGAGCACAAGAAGATTGCTGTGCAGGCTTTCGGGCTCTGAAGCTGTGTTTCGTTAGGGCACAAAATCAGAACATGCCAGATCTCCTGGATGGGATGGACTGAAATAAGGTCATCTGCAAACAAATCTCCCCCCCCTGCTACTTGGTAGGCCATTTTTTCCCCCTCCAATCTTGTTCTCAGTCCAGCCATTTTTGGTGGTTCCTGGTTTCCACCAGCCCCACACAGTCACCTCCATCTGCGCTCCTAGGAGAAATCTAATTTTCTGATGCCTCTGTGGCTTGGGTGGGTGTTTGGTGCTGGGAGCCTGCCTGGCTCCTTCTCCATCTCCTCGGCCCCTCGTGTCCCGTTTCTCCTGGCCAAGAGTGCTCAGCTGCTGCCATCTCCCCTTTCCTCCAGGGCATCAGTCAGGGGAACCGGCATCGGTTCCCTTCCTGCTGCCAGCCACAGGTTCTGAAACAAAACACACCGTGTCCACACCATCAGCTGTGAACAAATAATAAAGCAGATATACCCTCCCCAGTGGGTGCTGGTTACGGGGCTTTCAATCCCTGTGTGAGCCTGCATGGGGGCTGTTAATATTCTGGCCGTGTTACTATTTGAGAGTTGGTCTTTTTATTTCTGAGAGAGAAAAAAGGAAGTAAATTCAGCAATGACTCTGCTCACAACATGAAGGAGCTAGTTTTCTTTCCCTCTAAGCTTTATGTCTTCTAAGGACTTTTAAAAATAAACGCTTACAAATCATATCACCTCTTGTCCGAAGGTTGACATGAGAAAAAACAGCTAATTTGGAGTTTGCAGCTTGCTTTTGTTATAAGTTACACTATACTTGACATAAATTTCAAAGTCTTGCTGTAGCACTGCATCTTTTAGAGGGCCTAGGTAGATGTCAAATATATTTATAGCCGAATATACTTTGTAAATTTGAAGTTTTGGCCTTTGCTCTTCTTGGACTAGGTGAGAAGGCAATACAAGAATTCCTTTCGTCCATTCTTCAGCAGACACGCGGGTATATAAGCTATTACAAATTAGTACTACTTGCACTTCATATTCTTCTTAAAGCTAATTTGAGATAGATTAAGACTTAAGTCTTCTGATTAAAGCTTAATGAAATGTGAGAAATTGCAGAGTTAGGAGTAATGGGAATGAGTCTCTTGCCTTTGTGAACACACATGATCTAGAGTAAAAAAAAAAGATCTAGAGTATAAAAAAATTCCATTACACTGCTTTAGCTCATGGATTTTTCCACAATTTATATTTAGAGATAATTTTCTAGACTGGCACTGTGATTACCTAGACAGTTAGGTGTTTGGGCGAGAAATAATGGTATTTTAGTTTCAGGGTAAAAACATCATCCTTAAGTAATGCAGATACTTTTTGCCAAACTTGTTCCAAATTGCCTCAGGAGCTGAAACTTCCTCTTTGAATATTGTTAGAAAACTAATTAAATCTCAAAGATGCAAGTAGAGGTATAAAATATACATGAAAATCATGTTGCGAGCCAAAGTTTTAAGAGGAGTTGCACAGTGTATCACCATTCCAGTCCATCATTGTCCCGGAGAGGATTTTCTCTTGAATTATCTTCATTTGGCCTCAGTTTTGAATTAGAAAACCCAAACAAAATGATTTCATGTTTGTGTAATACTTTAAAACTACCTATCTAAATGCCACAAAACCCAAATAATTATTTCCCCTCATTTTTATAAGGTGGTGAAGTAGAAAATTACCAGAAGAAATACAAATGACGTTCCCTACAGAGATGTCAAATAACATCTTTGCCACGTTATTTATCCTCCTCTAAAATGGGCTTTGGAGATTGAATTGATTGAAAACATGCGACAGGTCATCATCTGCGACAGCAGCCGCACCCCAGAGGGATGGGTGACTTTTCTTNGGGGGGGGGGGGGGGGGGGGGGGCGTTTCCAGCATCACACCTTCACCGTCACAGCCTCAGAGTCCTCCCAGGTCCACCGCCTGCCCTCCCGTGAGTCCTGCTAGCTGGGGCATAGAATCATAGAATTGTCTAGGTTGGAAAAGACCCTTGGGATCATCGAGTCCAACCATCTACCCTACTCTACAAAGTTCTCCCTTACATATCCCCCAACACCACANATAGTTGTAGAGAGTGATGAGGTCTCCCCTCAGCCTCCTCTTCCTCAAACTAAACAGTCCCAGCTCCTTCAACCGCTCTTCATATGATTTGTTTTCTAGGCCCTTCAACAGATTCGTTGCCCTCCTCTGCACTCGCTCCAGCACCTCGATATCTCTCTTGTATTGAGGTGCCCAAATCTGGACACAATACTCGAGGTGTGGCCTCACCAGTGCTGAGGACAGGGGCACAATCACCTCCCTACTTCTGCTGGCCACGCTATTTCTAACACAAGCCAGGATGCCGTTGGCTTTCTTGGCCACCTGGGCACACTGCCGGCTCATATTCAGCCGCTTGTCAATTAGAACCCCCAGCATCTTCGGGCTGATGTGACGCCTTCCCATATTGCCTGTGCTTACCCTACACTCTTGTTGCGATACGGAGCGCTTGTTGCGATACGGAGCTCAGCGATGTAGCCAGAAATCCTGCAAAGCCTTTGGAGCTGAGAGGGCAGCGGTGCGCCACGGGGGCTGTGAGTTTTATTTTCTGCCTGAAACGCAACTGCTGAGCCTTGATTCCTCTGAAACGCAGCCCGTGTTGGATGAGGCAGGGCAAAGACTCCGTGCGTGGTGCTTCCTTCTGTGTTTTAAGCAACATCTGATTGCCCTGGATCACATCAGTTCAACGATGAGGATTTCTTCTATAGTTTGGGATCAAAGTCACCGGTGGTCTCCAGCCGCTTTGCGCTGTGCTGGCCATAAACTTGGCTTAACGCAGAGACGTTAGGATCGTGCGCTGCTTTGCATCACCGTCCAGGGCACACCAACGAATCCGGTGCTGTGGAGCACTGGGAGAGCTCTCGTTATCGCTGCCTTTCTGTTTCCAGACAAAGGTTTTCATTACCCTGAGCAGAATTCAGTGCTGTTCAGGGAGCCCTCTTCAAGACTCAGCAAAGGTGCCCGAGCATCCTTGCAAAGACTGTGCTTATCGGCCTCTAAGGAGTAAAGGAAAAGACAATCAGGAGGATTTTGTACCTTCTGAGCTTTCTGAAACACCACACAGGATGCGAGGCAGCACTCTGAGGAGGTGGAAGCTCCTGTGGTAGGAAGCAAGCAGTGAAAACTCACTTAAACGTAGTCACGAAAGTGTGACCCCCACCATGCATCGCTAAAACAACTCGCATCGGCTCAGGGGTGCATGGGAACTGTGTATCGGATATTAATTCTGGAGGCAATAAGAGCATTTAGGTGGTCAGCAGCCACTTAAAAAAATCAATTATAATGATACTTGATGCATTTTTTTTTCCAGATTATATCATAAATTTGAATAAATTTATTTATTTCCCCCAAATTAAAAAAAAAAAATGCACGTAGCATTTCTCAAGAAGTTGTAAGCGGAAATTTGTTACATTTCATTTCAGAAGATTTACGGCATGAACAAACTCGCTTCCAGTGACAAACGAATCCATTCTTTTCAGGTCTCTACTGAGGGCTTGGAAGAGTTTTTAATTAAATGAGATACAGAAAGAGAAAATTATACATGTGTGTTTTTGGTGCTTGAGCACTATTTTCTCTAAGTTCAACACACAGGTATATGTGGGGCCGGGACAGTAATGCACTGGTCTGTAAAGCATTTGCAACAGCACATGTTTGCACAAGTCTCAAGAAAACAGTTGCATAATTGTATTTATTGAGTTTTCTTGTAAAGAGCAGTTTTCCTGTCTGAGAAAAAGTTTTTCATTACAAAAGGTCTAAGTAAATACAGTCATGTTTTCAGAATTTATTGCTTCTCAGGGAAAACATTTTATTAGGACTTTTATTCCGTTACAAATGTTGAATAGGAATTCTGGAAGAGTTGTGTTTGTTTTCTGAAGCGTGCTTAATTTAAGCCTAACCATTGGCCACGACTTCTTCATTACCATTCTCAGTAATGGGCTTGCATACATTAACATTCATTTCTACATCCCAAAGAAGATTTTCGGAAAAAAAAATGAGCATTGCATTAAATACCCCATTTTCTACAAGAAGAAAAAGTTATGGCCAATTAAGGATGCAAGCCCCCGGTTCCCAGTGATGTCAGGGGCCGAGAAAATGGGAAAAGGCTTTGTATTTGACATATTCCCTCAAGTAACTTGCTATTTCTCAGTTTTGTTTCTTTCTATGAATAACCTGAAAGCGACTTAATTTTTTTTTTTTTAATTCAATTTGTAGTCAGCTAATTACTTCTGCAGGAGAA
Organism: Anarhynchus alexandrinus; assembly: GCA_008711295.1. Lineage (NCBI taxonomy): Eukaryota > Metazoa > Chordata > Aves > Charadriiformes > Charadriidae > Anarhynchus > Anarhynchus alexandrinus. Next base: position 32,118 of record VUYV01000585.1, on the reverse strand, counting down.
CAGCTAATGAATGGAAAGGGGAAGGTTTTGAAGTCCCCTGTGGGAAAGTTCAAGTGTTACTGATGAACTCAGAAGCGCGGAGCCCTGCTCGGTGCTGCAGCTGGGGGCGAGCGCAGCTCTCAGCCCTCCTGCCTCCGGAAAGTTTGGAGACCAATTTATAACCAGTGCCAAGCCAGCAACACGTGTATGCGGAGCAGACAGGACCTCGGCAAGTGATTTTAGCCAATTCCCCTTTTAAGGAAGTGTGTGCTGGTGTAAGGTGCGCGCTGATGCCCGTACCCTCTCTAGAGGGTTAAGCTTAAAGGGTAGGAGCTGGAGGAACACCATCAGTCATGGTGCGGTTTTGTGTTAGCTGCATCCAAGGTCCCAGGCCCTGGAGAACCAAGGACCTGGAGGACCAAGTCCCATCCTGGGTGTCAAGGACTTCTTTCCTCAGAAATGTGAACAGGGCTTTTACTATGTAAAACTGGAAGTCCACGTCTGGTGTGAACCGACATGAATTCCAGGAATTATAATGACACTCCTCATCTACCCCTGCTTGATGAGCCTCCAAATTTGGACAGAGAAGTAGACCTTGGCTCATCTGCAGAGGGAGCTAGGAAAGGAAGTCACAAGGGATGTGAAAACAGGGGACTTTTGATTCACCAGATCCACATGGGACTAGAGGCACTTCTAGTGGGAGGTGTCCCTGCCTATGGCAGGGGGGTTGGAACTCGATGATCTTCAAGGTCCTTTCCAACCTAAACCATTCTATGATTCTATGATTCTATGATTTCACAGCCTCCTCCAATGCGTGAACCCAGATACAAGAACTCAGCTCTTTGCAGCATCAGTTTAGCTGGGGGTGAGGCCACTCAGATATACCTGACAGCAGATGTGCTCTCCCTTGTCGTTATCAACTTGGAAATCATTCGTTTTCGCCACAAATGAGATTTTCTGCCTCCCAGTTCAGGTAGCCTTTGCTAACAACTGTTAGCTAGAGAGTATTTAAGTACAGAAAAAGGTAATTTCTTGGCAGGTTCACTGTGACTGTGGTCAATGTGACTGGGATAAGGAAATAGGAATGGGAGAGCAATGCTTTATTTCTACTTCTGCCGTTGATTCAATCTCTCAGCAAGCTCTCAGCATCTCATTTTCTTGACTTGTAAGATACGGGTCTGCTACTTTGCAGGGTGCTTTGAGTTATATGAGGGAAATGTGTGATTTCTGTTTGAAGCTGCATGGAGAAGCAGTCACGCACATCAGTAAAGAGATGTACCTCCTGTGTGAAGTCATCCATATGCATATAAAGCTATACTGAAGCCAATGGGGAGGGCTGAGGAGGTGGATTTGCTTCAGAATTAAATTATTCACACACAGACTTCACAAAGTGTTTAATTCTTTTTGTTTGCTTGCTTTTTTTTTCCCCCCTGGGATTACTGTATTCCAAACAGACTGAGTCAAATAATCTCATTTTCAAGGGATGAAATTCTTTTAGACATCAACAAAATAAACCAGAAAAATAATCAACCTTTAGAAGAGAGCTCCAGCCTGTGGGGTCACCCTGTAGAAGAGAGCTGGAGGAATCTGGTCTTGGGAGGCAAATTTGAAATCATACTACTAAATAAAAGAAAGTAATGTTTTTTTTAAGAGCATGTACAAATGCATAATGGCAATACCTAAAAATAACGCCTGCTGAACAAGCAGGGGGATTCAGATAGACTGAAAAAGAGAGAGACTTGGCAAAAGTCGGGTAAAATCCGACACCTGGGCTTTGCGATGAGTGGAAAGAATTAAAGTGAGGGACAGTGGGAGCTGAGATCGCCCAAGACAGGCTCCGGCTAGACATGACATGCTGCACAAAGAATCATTAAGGAGCGGCAGAAAGGACTATTTAGCACCAAAACCACTGAAAGAGAGCACATGCAAGAGAGCTGCTTTCCAGAGAGATTCAGAACATCATTCGGTGTGGTGAGAGAGTTATGAAAAGTCTGCGTATAAGCAGAATGGAAGGAGCAAATAATTTAATCTGATGCAAACATAGCAAGAGAGCATGGTTAAACCCCTGCAAACTGTTCTCACTCTCTTTCTATACATAATGGCGTAGCTGTGTATCAGGGTGAACTCACCTGAGGAAGGTGGGACACAAGGAGAGGTGAGAAAAACAGTTTAATACAAGAAATACTCTTGATATGAAAGAGAAAACCTTGTTTTATTATATGGATTATATGGGATTATATTATTATGGGATTATATGGATTCCTGACTGGCTCAGTTGAGCTTTGGAGCAGCCTCTGGTCTGTGAAGCTGCTGTAATTTCCAAGATCATCTCCCTACACCCAAACTCCTCCTGTGCGATGCAGCAGAAAGTTGTCAATCTTAGCTTTTTCCCAGTGAAGAGACCAGTAAGGATAGTCTTGAATTAAAAATTCTTCTGTTTGAATCCAGCTGTTTTCCAAAGGATTGAAAGGCACCTGCAGGACCAGCAGGGAAAGGCCCAGCTGCTTTTGGGTGCATTTGGAAGCTGATGGCATTAAACCCCCCCAAACGTGCCCTTTTAATCTTCTGGCTCAGCCTTGCAGACACAAGCTGTTGTTGGTCTGAGGTTCTCGCAGCAGTTCCAAGGGCACTTACTTTCTTTAAGCATTTTATTGCTGCTCTGAAAATATGAAGAATTGTTTTGTTTTGTTTTGTTTTGCTTTTTTAATTTCGGATAAAACACTTCTGTAACATGCCCAGCGAGAGACAACAAGCATCTGGCTCTCTTCAACACCTCAGACTTTTCTGAAAGGGAATTGTACTCTGCAAAGCAGGTCCACAAGGTGCTAAAGCAGGCAGATTTTGCTCTGAGCACACGTAGGAATAGACGGGTTAAGCGTAAAAAAATATAATCTCTTTTTCTAATTGCTTTTCTGGGCATAATTATAATCACTGCACTAAGTAGTGTTCACAGATGCAGAAGTAGTGTGACTTCTTTTATTCCCTCTGTCTTATGTTTGGCCTTCTATTTAGCAGCTGTACAAGGAGAGGGGTTTGTCAGCTGTGTTGGTCTGGGTCCTCTCTGTCACACTGGCACACGCAACGTGAGTCTGAGCCACGCCAGGCTCCCGGCAAAACCCCCAGGAAAAGTCCCCATCCTGATCTGTCTCCTCTTGGTGATTCCCATTGTAAGTGTTAAAGAGAGGGGGTGCCCTTTGCCGCAGAGACATCTGTCTGCTGGGAAAGGGTGGGCATGACAAAACCACTTTACTTGGGCCATCAATCACTGACACAATGGCCATTTTCCTCCTGACTGCAAGAGTGGAAAGGAACGGACAAGCTGCTAAATGAGAAGGGAAATGCTTTGTTGAGTGTGTTTCTGATTTCCCTCTGTAGACTGTGTTATGGGGGAGACTGGAAATGTCCCCCCGCCGGCAAGCGTGGGACCCCCCAGTGCTGTGCAAGAGCACCGATGTGCCGTGCTGGATTTATCCGCAGGCTGTCTAGAGGGTGAGAAAATGCTGATAATCCCTTCTCAGGTGAGGTGGGCTTGCCTGAGAAACTGCAGCTGGAAGGCTGGACCCATGGGCGAGGTGGTGCTCCCAGCCCTCCCCATGCCAGTTCCAGCACCCACGGGACCCTGCGGCACCACCGGGAGCCACCTCCACCACCGCAAAGCCAACCAGAAGCACAGCATTGAGCTCAAGAGGAGGAGCAGTTGGAGCAACAACCAGCTTGAGAAGTCAGCCCGTGCTCGAGTTCCCTGTGCAACAAGGCACAAGTCAAAGCCTGAAGTCCTAATGCAAGTTAATCTCGAAGTGTTGCTGTAGTATCTGCTGTACACATCTGTTTATGACAAACAGTTCTAGACGACTAGACAAGCAAAATAACTTGTCAGCTCTCTTTTCCCCTGGGACGGTCTTTATTTAAGAGACATCATTTTTCTGTAATTAAAGTTTTACAGAGAGTTTGAGAGTTGCATGCTCGAAATTCACAAGAATAGCAGAGAGAACAATGCCGCTCAGGATCACACTGATGTTCTGGCAGGAGGGAAACGGCAGCAGCCATGGAGGGTTGCGTGGAAGGAGCATGCAAGGTGGCAGAGGGTGAGATAACATTTATGCACCTGGAGATCCAGAGGACCCATCAAGGAGAAAAGACAAACACCAGTGGTGCCCATGCAATATTTAGTTCACCAGAACAGGCCACAAAGATGACCAGAGGGCTGGAGCACCTCTCCTACGAGGACAGGCTGAGAGAGTTGGGGGTGTTCAGCCTGGAGAAGAGAAGGCTCCGGGGAGACCTTAGAGCCCCTTCCAGCCCCTAAAGGGGCTACAGGAGAGCTGGGGAGGGACTCTGGATCAGGGAGGGGAGCGATAGGATGAGGAGGAACGGTTTTAAACTGAAAGAGGGGAGATTTAGATTAAATATGAGGAAGAAATTATTGACTGTGAGGGTGGTGAGGCACTGGCTGAGGTTGCCCAGAGAAGCTGTGACTGCCCCATCCCTGGAGGTGTTCAAGGCCAGGCTGGATGGGGCTTGGAGCAACCTGGTCTGGTGGGAGGTGCCCCTGCCTATGGCAGGGGGGTTGGAACTCGATGATCTTCAAGGTCCCTTCCAACCCAAACCGTTCTATGACTCTATGATCAAAGCAGCTTCCCCCATCAGTTACACCATATGAAGGTGTGTTGCAGTGTTTGAGGCTAGCCATCATGATATGTTCATGATATGATAAGTAGCCTGGCTGGTGCTGGGGGTGCTTCTTCAGCAACCCCAGAGAGCCAGCAGTCATTGCACATTGTTACTGGCTTTGAAAGTTGCTCCTCTTCCACAGCAAACAGAATGGATTAATCGTCCCCTGCCACAGGGACAACATCTTAAAACAAACATCCATAACTAAGGCTGCTATAATCGTAGCCTAACCAAAAAGAGAGCTTCAGCTTGCAATTGCATTTTTGTTTTGCTAACCACTTCTGGCCGGCGAATCCCAGCCCTTGCTCTGAGCTCTCTGGATCTTTTCCCTCTTCCCCGTGCCCCATTTCAGCAGGTCCCATCCCATAACCTGCCACACAAGTGTGCCCGTGGGCATGCTGGGCTTGGCTACCTGCTCCTGCAGCCAGCAGCACTGGCTGGTGCTTGTGTGGTTTGTACCCAGCCTTCCCCCATTCTCCTGGGATGCAGGAAGGGAAAGGCAAGAAGGCTGGAATGACTCACAAAGACGACAAAAGGATTGTGCATGGCTTTCACACTGACTTTCCACGGCAGTCGCTCGCATCCTCCGGCTGCCCCAAAGCGAGCAACCCAGAAAGAAGTGGGAGTCTCTGCAAGCCAGAGGAGCCAAGGGCGTGTTGTCTTGCAAAATAACAAAGAATCATAATTTATGTCATTTTTTTATACATCTGAAAAAGAAATATTCTAGGCATGACCTAAAATCTGTTCTTTTTAAAGACCGCATGCAGCAACCTTTCAACATTTAAATTTTGTCTAAAGCATAGAGAAGCTATAGTGTGACTTAGATATAAGTCCCCAACTGATAAATTAGGGGTATTAAAATCAGGCAGAATAGGAAGGCTTCCAGCTTTACTTAACTGAAGCAGATTTATCTGAAGAGGAAGGCTTTCCATCTCAGCTGAAAAATAAGATTATATAAAAATCCACCACCGCAACGTGGAAGGTATCACAGAATTAGCCTTCCATCTTTAAATCAGCGCAGGCTTCCTTTTAGGCAGAGGAAGAAGCTCCTCCATCACCG
>VUYV01000585.1:0-24269 GCA_008711295.1 Anarhynchus alexandrinus | reverse complement strand
CCAGGCTCCCGGCAAAACCCCCAGGAAAAGTCCCCATCCTGATCTGTCTCCTCTTGGTGATTCCCATTGTAAGTGTTAAAGAGAGGGGGTGCCCTTTGCCGCAGAGACATCTGTCTGCTGGGAAAGGGTGGGCATGACAAAACCACTTTACTTGGGCCATCAATCACTGACACAATGGCCATTTTCCTCCTGACTGCAAGAGTGGAAAGGAACGGACAAGCTGCTAAATGAGAAGGGAAATGCTTTGTTGAGTGCGTTTCTGATTTCCCTCTGTAGACTGTGTTATGGGGGAGACTGGAAATGTCCCCCCGCCGGCAAGCGTGGGACCCCCCAGTGCTGTGCAAGAGCGCCGACGTGCCGTGCTGGATTTATCCACAGGCTGTCTAGAGGGTGAGAAAATGCTGATAATCCCTTCACAGGTGAGGTGGGCTTGCCTGAGAAACTGCAGCTGGAAGGCTGGACCCATGGGCGAGGTGTTGCTCCCAGCCCTCCCCATGCCAGTCCCAGCACCCACGGGACCCTGCGGCACCACCGGGAGTCACCTCCACCACCGCAAAGCCAACCAGAGGCACGGCATTGACATGGCCGAGCTCAAGAGGAGCAATTGCAGCAACAACCAGCTCGAGAAGTCAGCCCGTGCTCGAGTTCCCTGTGCAACAAGGCACAAGTCAAAGCCTGAAGTCCTAATGCAAGTTAATCTCGAAGTGTTGCTGTAGTATCTGCTGTACACATCTGTTTATGACAAACAGTTCTAGACGACTAGACAAGCAAAATAACTTGTCAGCTCTCTTTTCCCCTGGGACGGTCTTTATTTAAGAGACATCATTTTTCTGTAATTAAAGTTTTACAGAGAGTTTGAGAGTTGCATGCTCGAAATTCACAAGAATAGCAGAGAGAACAATGCCGCTCAGGATCACACTGATGTTCTGGCAGGAGGGAAACGGCAGCAGCCATGGAGGGTTGCGTGGAAGGAGCATGCAAGGTGGCAGAGGGTGAGATAACATTTATGCACCTGGAGATCCAGAGGACCCATCAAGGAGAAAAGACAAACACCAGTGGTGCCCATGCAATATTTAGTTCACCAGAACAGGCCACAAAGATGACCAGAGGGCTGGAGCACCTCTCCTACGAGGACAGGCTGAGAGAGTTGGGGGTGTTCAGCCTGGAGAAGAGAAGGCTCCGGGGAGACCTTAGAGCCCCTTCCAGCCCCTAAAGGGGCTACAGGAGAGCTGGGGAGGGACTCTGGATCAGGGAGGGGAGCGATAGGATGAGGAGGAACGGTTTTAAACTGAAAGAGGGGAGATTTAGATTAAATATGAGGAAGAAATTATTGACTGTGAGGGTGGTGAGGCACTGGCTGAGGTTGCCCAGAGAAGCTGTGACTGCCCCATCCCTGGAGGTGTTCAAGGCCAGGCTGGATGGGGCTTGGAGCAACCTGGTCTGGTGGGAGGTGCCCCTGCCCATGGCAGGGGGGTTGGAACTCGATGATCTTCAAGGTCCCTTCCAACCCAAACCGTTCTATGACTCTATGATCAAAGCAGCTTCCCCCATCAGTTACACCATATGAAGGTGTGTTGCAGTGTTTGAGGCTAGCCATCATGATATGTTCATGATATGATAAGTAGCCTGGCTGGTGCTGGGGGTGCTTCTTCAGCAACCCCAGAGAGCCAGCAGTCATTGCACATTGTTACTGGCTTTGAAAGTTGCTCCTCTTCCACAGCAAACAGAATGGATTAATCGTCCCCTGCCACAGGGACAACATCTTAAAACAAACATCCATAACTAAGGCTGCTATAATCGTAGCCTAACCAAAAAGAGAGCTTCAGCTTGCAATTGCATTTTTGTTTTGCTAACCACTTCTGGCCGGCGAATCCCAGCCCTTGCTCTGAGCTCTCTGGATCTTTTCCCTCTTCCCCGTGCCCCATTTCAGCAGGTCCCATCCCATAACCTGCCACACAAGTGTGCCCGTGGGCATGCTGGGCTTGGCTACCTGCTCCTGCAGCCAGCAGCACTGGCTGGTGCTTGTGTGGTTTGTACCCAGCCTTCCCCCATTCTCCTGGGATGCAGGAAGGGAAAGGCAAGAAGGCTGGAATGACTCACAAAGACGACAAAAGGATTGTGCATGGCTTTCACACTGACTTTCCACGGCAGTCGCTCGCATCCTCCGGCTGCCCCAAAGCGAGCAACCCAGAAAGAAGTGGGAGTCTCTGCAAGCCAGAGGAGCCAAGGGCGTGTTGTCTTGCAAAATAACAAAGAATCATAATTTATGTCATTTTTTTATACATCTGAAAAAGAAATATTCTAGGCATGACCTAAAATCTGTTCTTTTTAAAGACCGCATGCAGCAACCTTTCAACATTTAAATTTTGTCTAAAGCATAGAGAAGCTATAGTGTGACTTAGATATAAGTCCCCAACTGATAAATTAGGGGTATTAAAATCAGGCAGAATAGGAAGGCTTCCAGCTTTACTTAACTGAAGCAGATTTATCTGAAGAGGAAGGCTTTCCATCTCAGCTGAAAAATAAGATTATATAAAAATCCACCACCGCAACGTGGAAGGTATCACAGAATTAGCCTTCCATCTTTAAATCAGCGCAGGCTTCCTTTTAGGCAGAGGAAGAAGCTCCTCCATCACCGACTCCTCACCCACACAGGCGCCTTGAGCCATCGAAATGTTGTTTCTTAAGGCAGTGCCAACGACAGAAATCACTAGCCTGGTCCTTGAAGTTACGATATCAAGCCCCAAAGTACTGATGATGAAGCTGCATCAGTAGTGGGGACTCTGCCCCTTTCACAAATGAATTACTAGAGTTGTTAATTCTGCAATCCCAAAGTCTTCCCCAAATAATGACAACACAGAAACAGTTCAGTAGCACCTTAAACCAAAATACCAAAAGCTTTTGGGATTTGGTCTGCAAAGATACCCGGCAGCTTTCACCTCTGAGTGTCAGTTCCCCACCCCGTGCGTCAGGCACTAATTCCAGCAAAAAAGACACTGACAGAAATAAATGTCAGCAGAAAATCTGTAGCTCTGCAATATAAAACTTGGAAAAAAATCAATGCCTCTGATACAGCAGGGGGAAGAGAGGAATCTATCTGAGTTGGAGCGAAACTCCAAGCCTCAGCCAAAGGTTTTCATCCTTTTTGTTCTGCTTCTTGTGGGTACAAAGTCTCCAGGTCAGGAATGTGCCTAATATTTAGTGTATACCCACAAGCAAATCCAGCTGTGTAGGTTCCCCCAGGGCAATACCCTGCATGAGAGCCCTCCGCGCTCCGCTTTGTGCCCCTGGACAGAGCTCCCTACCCCCAACAGCAATAAAACTTCCCAGGCTGTCTTGAACCACCAAAAGGTGTTTTAAGTACCGGTATATACAAGGCTTCAGAGATTTGGCTCGCCCCTGAGCGCAGGTTGGGTGTTTGCTGCCTGTACAAGAGCAGACTTGAGGACAAATTCACTGCCCGTCTGTACGGTTCGCTCACCCACACAAAAATATTTCTGGTCAAAAAGACAGGTTCATCGCTTGCTAATTTTAAGTCAAATTACCTACAGATTTGCTTGTTTGGAAACAAAGCTCAGCTGATTTCAAAACCAACCAAAATGTGTTAACAGTTTAGCAAAAATGCTTGTTGGGTTTTGTTCTGGAAGAATTTCCTTTTTTAGAAAAAGACTGCATTGTCATTGGAAGTAAACAAGACAAATGTTTACAAACAGTTGAAGTCCATATGCAGTTTTGGTTTGGACAGAACATTTTCCTTCCACCCATCAAACAACTGCAAAATCCACTACTCTTCCACCCCTCGCTTTTAATGGCGGTAGAATCAAGTCAGCAGAATCCAGCCTGGTAACTATGCAATAATACAGAGAGTAAAATTAGATCCTCATATACATACACATAACGGTACTTGACTCCATCAGCATCTTGGAGTGCACATATAAATGAGAATATGGTGATTTAATACTCACTGATGTACGAGGGCAAGCTTTTGCACACTGCAGGAGAAGCAGAGAAATATTTCAAATGCAGTTCACATATTTCATTTAACTCACAAGAACAACATATTTAGGGAGGCAAGGTCAATAGCTCCATTGCTGCCAGCCCTCTCCAGTGCACACCGGGCAGCTACAGCTCTTTTCTCAATGAGAAAAACTCGCTTCTGGAAAAATGACAGCGAGGCGATTGAAAAGTTGCGTAGCGCTCACCCACGGCATTGCAGTACTCCTCTGCGCATCCCTGTGCTGGTGGAATTAGTCCAAGCTGGGCAACAGAGCAGTGCTTTTCAGAAGGGACCAGCAGATCCAGGGTGGAAATTAATGCCAGGTTTCCCAGTGAGTTCGCAAATTCACAGCTCCAACCACAGCCCGAATTTTGACCTTCTGATCTCCACCTCCACTGTCTGGGTGGACACCGCATTTAGGGGAAACACAGTTTATCCCCAGCGGGGTTGGCGTGCTGTCCCTGCATGATGCGCATTCATCTGCTGTTGGAATTGTTAGATGATAGACATTCATCTGTGGTTGGACCTGTGTGACTCAAAACTCGGCCTTTGCAGCGGGTAAGCGGTCCCTGGAGCTGAGAAAGAAACAGGAGAGCGGTGATGAGGGTGGAAACTCTTCCGCCTCTATCCTTCTTTGGCTGAACGGTGCAGTGGGAGGCTCTATTACCTTTTACATGTTTCCAATATTCCACTGCAGGCCGAGAGGCATTTATTTTTATGTCTGAGGTAAACATAGTGGAAGGAAAAAGAGAATTTTTGCCAATGTTTGTTTAGCCTTACTGACTGATATCCTGCAACTATCGTACAGGGATTTGCATTATGTGCCAAAACTTGATGAGAATGATGTTTCAAGATCAACTCGGAGTGTGGGTGGATCCTGCCCCAAGACATATTTTTTTCCTTACTTGAACTAGAATTTACTTACTGGAGAGTCTACTTGTACTGCTTGTAAATTTTGTGCACTAAGGACAAGGTTAAAATAAATGCTGTGAGGACTAGAGGCATGCCCAGGCAATCAGTTTAGTGACAGTGACATTTCTGGGGCAACTTAGGAGTAGATCACATCAGAGCAGTAATTAACTCCCTATTATTTATGATAAAGTCAAGTATTTGATGTGAGTGAAAGACGTGGGAGAGTTATGACTGACAGCCTTCCATTATCACAAGCTGCAAAGGCATTTGTAAAGTTGTCAGGCGTGAGATACCCAGCATGTTGGATTTGTCAAGCAGATGTCATCAGATACACTGGTGTCTGATAGCCGGGACTGTGTGATTTACAACTGGAGAGGATTTTCACCACGCGGAAGCATTGGCAGCTCTTCTTCAGCCTAGAAGACGAGCTGGCACGAAGAGCGGTTGGTGGCTCCATGCCACCGTGCTCCTGGATGCACCACAGCAGCCGGCTGCTCTGGTGAGCTCTGGTCAGCAGCCGATCCCAAAGGGAGGATGGAGTTGCATAGGTAACAGCTAAGCTTTCTCCTGGAAAGGACCTGAGCCCACCAAATTCAAACTCATGTTAAAAACGTGGTTCACGCTATGAATATCCCGGTGATATTTTAATTAACTTGAGGATGTCCAGAGAGCAGAAAGCACGCTGCACAGATTCCCAGCCTCCTGTCACATCTGTGACGAGTTAATGCCATGTGGTATATGCATAATACATTCACTCACGGTTTATTTCTGCTGAGGTCAACCCACGACAGAGCAGCTTGGTTTTGAAGCTTGTTTGAATCATCTCAAATATTTGCTGAGGAGCCGCCGTAGCCCCACCGACGTGGGTGAGCTCTGCGGCCGCACAGCAACACAAGGGAGGACCTATGGCATGGGGACCCTGGTGGGATTGGGAAGCTCCAGCTCTCAGCTGTCCTACACTGGTTGCTCTCTCTTCTACTGTCAGGAAAAAACCTCACATGACTTTCTTGTTTGGGTGCAAGACAGATACTGCACTGAGCACCTTTTCTGCCCTTGACATGTACGGAGAAGAGCGATGGGAAAGCGGGAACCTGCCCTGATAAACAATTCTTCTGGCAGGACTGTAAGTGATTGCTTTAAAAGCTGTGCACCATTAGTCTTTCCTTCGGCGGTAATTCCCGTGAGGTTAATTGGTGCGGTAGTTTTTGTTAATCTTGTGTCAGGGAGGAAGTTTGGAAGAAATAGTGGCTAATGACCTCAAATTTGTAGGTTCTTAAAAAACTTGAAGTAAATATATTTAAAACAAAGCGTACTTCTTTTTCCATTCTCTTTAGAGCAATGCTGTTTCCCCCAGTTGGAAAGTAACATTGAAAACTGCTGAGTGAGATGAGAAATCTTGGAAATAGTTTGTCATAATTATCACATGGAAACTGAAAAAAACTTTCGCATATCTATGCTAAAGCATTTACATGGGAGGAGTACATAGACTGAATGAAGTGATATTTTCCACGATTCCAGGACTGATAAATAAGGAAAGCACAGTGCAGCACAATGCAGCATCTCCCCGTTCGCATCTGAGAAAAGAAGGCTAAAAATAAATGGTATGCAGATAAATACAGAGATGCTAAAAGTACAGGAGGCTGTTACTGGGCCTTTGTAGCTGTTGGTTGAAAATCACAACGCAGAGGGAATGTTTTAGCACCGTGCAGTTTCAGCCCAAGTACTGAAATTGCCAAGTATTTTTAGAAGGTTTTTTGCACCACAAGTAGCCCATTAGGAGTTGGACATTTGCAATCCTCCAAGGATGGCACTTAAAGCAACCAGACTTGAGCCTATTCTTAGAGGGGTAAGTTATCAGGTTCGCACCCGAAGGCCCACCTCATTTTTGGGGAATGCAAAGGGCGGACACGACTACCCTGGTTGAAGTCTGGGCCGGTTGTGTCTGGGGTGTGCGCGTGGGCATAAATCTGTGTTAAACCTCCGTTTAAAAGTGTGGTTGAACTTTGTCCCCAGAGTGCCTCTCTGGACCTCTATTCCCCGTGTTCGTACTCAGAGCGGGAGGCTGTTCTGGTTCCGTCCTGGGTGAGGATGGAGCAGTGAATGGGCAAGAGGCTGAAGCACCTTCGCCAGCACGGGCATCGCTGGTCCCCCACTGCCGGCCACTTTTCTCCCTCTGGGCTTGTCCTCTCCTCGTTCATAGCCTTACTGGTCATTTAAAGACTAATTGCCTAATTCACCACCTTTCTGTAATGAATTATGCACATAGTTATGCACAGACCACTGTGAAAATAGGATCATGGGATAATAATTTTTAAATTTCAACTCAGTTTGACAAAATCTATCCGCTTGTTAGGATCCTACCACAGACAGCAGGGGTGGGCACCTGCTAACATGAGGTGTTAGGGATTAAAATCAGCTGTTCTCCAGGAAATATTCTATAAGAAACAGAGCTTTGGGTAGCACAGAGGCAAGGAAAACCCCATTACTTCCACCATTTCACAAAGGTTTTTCTGGTTATTACCAAAGCTGCAAGAACTTTTAAACAGGTTCCGTGGCTTACATTCACAGCTCCAAATGATGAAGACGTAATTAGCCTGAAGACTTCGACTGAAAGCCCCAATTCCTCCAGCGCCCAGAACGTTGTGGAGAGAGCACCAGAATGCTTTAAATGTTGAAAAGGCCATGGGGGAATACTGAAAATATTTGTTTTCCTCCATTGGTAATTACTGCCATCTTTAATGCCCTGCATTAAAGAAAGCAATTTCAGACCGGAGGGTTTTGAATAGCACGTGGAACCGTAACAGTAGGTGATGTTGTTTAATTGCAGAGACGTAACAATACCCGGTATTTCAGCAGCCTTAAAACGTAAGTCTTAGTTCAGTAACCTTTAAGATTTGTTATTCCTCGTCTTATCATCGAGCTGTAACATCGTCTAGGTGGTTATCTCTACAAGGTTTAAATTTCCAATCTATTAAAGTAATTTTAGCAACCTATTATTTCTAGGCCATTGAGGAAAGGTTAAAATGAAAATTATACTGGAGGGAATAAGTTCTGTTCCAAGTACAGGTTGAAAACCTCTCAGTAGTAGAAAGCAGTAAGGTTGCAGGGGAAGAAGCACTTATCAAGGGAAATGAAATGACTGATAACTATTGATTAAAGCAGCTTGACTGAGGTAACGTGAAAGGACTTTTCCCCCCACTAATGTAACAGAGAATTGGCGATGCATGATTTACACAGCTTCTACCTCCGAGCTGCTTTTGTACGACTGAGTTAGACTTTTAGCACTGTATTACAGGAATAGAAAATTTCATTTTCAGGAGCATACGAGAAGACCGGCATCCATCTCCGCACAGCCATCCACCTAATTTAAATAAAGCTATGTGGTGCAGGAGAAGCGGTGAGTACAGATATTTGGGAACAGCAGCAAACCCAGCTGAAGAGAGATCCTTTGACCTCATGGATCCCAACTGGACAAATCACCTCCACAACTTAAACCCGTGTAGCTGTGATGGTCAGAAGTGGCAACGCTGTACGTTAGCCAAGCTGAGCGTCATTTATCTTGACTTATGTACCGCCTGATCAATGTATGCCTATTGCAGCACTGAGGTTTTGGTCGTTCTCATGGCTTTGGGTCTCCTCCTGCCCCACACCCCATGGCCATCCTCGCTGCTGGGCTTTGGAGGGAGCCGAGTGCGTCTGGGTTGCAGCCCTGTTCCTGCGAGCGAGACCGATCCCAGGGAACAAAAACCATCTGTACCTGTCAGTGCAGAAACAGCAGCAGCAACAAAACCTTGAAAAAAAAAAACCCAGCTCTTAATGCTAGGTCTGTTTATTCCTTAGTACAATAGCAGCAGTTGATTTTTATTAATTTTTACAGCGCTATTGGGAAATTTAATAGTCCTATAAAAGCCAGTTTAAAACCTCTCTAATTGTCTTATCTCTTCAAATAAATGCATACTCTGGGAATTCTAAAAATGGAGACTATCAACTGGATAGACCCATTACTATGAATAATTTCCCTCTTACACAAATATAGAGTCCCGACACAATAGACAATAGCCTCTGTGGTTTCTTTGGGGGGTGAATATGCCAAGGCTCACTAAAAGGGGTGTTTTGTTCATTGACCCCTGTCTGCTAAGGGCTCCTTTGGAGCTGCCACGTGTGCAGAGCAAATTGCAAGGCACCAAGGGCTCTTGTCAAGTGAGCGATTGCACAGCCAGTTGTTTGAAAACAAATAATTCAGTCATTTAATGTATTTTCACATAGTAAAACTGTTTAGCCGCTGGTTAGGGATGAATGGCATGTTCAAGGAAAGGAAAAACCAGGCTGGGGGCACTGGAGGTGACTCTCAAGGAGGTGGAGGTATGGTAAGTTTTATAGCAGGGCACAGACTTTTAAAGCCGAGAGTCCCATTTTCGGCAGAGGGAAGAGGAAAATGGATATTTCACAGCACTGCAGGGCTGAGCAGTCTGCTCCTCCGCATCCTGAAAAATTTCACTATGTGTTCATGCAAATACCCCGTGGCTAGTGAAAAATCAAGTAATACGTCAGATGTGCACAATACAGATACATCGATATCTACAATATCTCTATATAAGGAGAGCGTGCCTCATTTCCAACACGGCGTACTCACACAGTGGGTGTTCCTTAATTCAGTTTTCTTCTTTTTCTATTTAGCCACAGAGCGACACTACAGAGATAACCACTATGTGAAAATTACTGCCGGCCCCGTTTTGTTGTACTGCTATTTTTATGGCACTCAGATCGTTTCAGAAGACAGCCAAGCCCTTCTAGCTTGCACCTTCCCATTGCTCGCAGCAGGCAGCATGGCCCACCTTCGTCCCAGCGTGGAGCCCACGTGCCCAGCTTGCCCCGCTAGCCCATCACCTTGGCCTCGGGGCTTGCTGCCACCATGGGTGCCCAGCCTCCTGCAAATGGGCCTTTGCCTCACAGCTCCTGGAGGCAGTGTTTTTCTCACAGGTCACGCCCCCATTAAGTTATTCTTGTTTCTGATAATGTTTTTCACAGCTGCATTTTTTTTTTTTTTCCTGAGGCAAATGAGATTTTTGAGGCAGTGACTGTAATGAAGAGGTTTTGCCTTTGGGGATCATCTCTACTACTGACAAAAGTTGTAAGACGGATATGTTTTATGCTCCCCTGCATAAGGAAGGGGGAAAAAGAGCGAGAGCAACAGATCTCCAATGAAGCTTCTATCTTCAAGAGATCAATCGGCTCCTCATGCTTCCCGCGGGCGGGCTGGTGCCAGGGCTGCTGTGCTCGGGGATGGAGCTGGAAGGACGTGCAAGGACATGGGGTAAAGAGGTGACAAACCATGTTTTGGAAGAGGACATCCCAGGTTTGCTCTGTATCCTCCAGATGGTCTTCCAAAACTCTTGCAAAACACCTTCTGTGTGTATACCCCAAACCTACACTGGACAGGAATGGGTTGGTTTTGACCCAGTTCTGTGAGCAGTAGTGATGCTCTTCACCCTTCTCCTTCCTCCTCCTCTGGTTGCTGAGCGGGCAGATACAAGCTAAATTTTAATTATTTTTTTTTTTCAGAATGAAAGACGCCATCTGTGGCATATCCTCCTGTTTATGTCTGCTGCATCTCTGCAGACTGAAAACTGTTGTGAGTGTCACCGCGGAGCCTCTCCAGTTGATGAACTTCTTTTTTTTTTTTTTTTTTTTTACAGGCATGACTCACATCATAGTGCAGAGAGCAACTCATTTCCAATCGCAGGGCTATTTCTGTCTGGCACCTGCCTTGAAAACTTGCCTACAAGAGAAAGCGGTAGGTCCACAATACCCAAAGGCAGACGTCCTGATGAATTCCTGACAGAGAAGGTTGGGTGGTAATTCATCCGGCAGCTTGAGGAGGACTCTGTACCTCTCTTCCAGATAATTGAACTTTAATTTATTTAAATTTAATGGAAAACCATATGGAGAGGAACAGAAAGCTAATTTGAAGCAGTGCTCAAAGCAATCAATATGTTAACAGATTCCTTCAACTTTTCACACTTGGTTGCTGAAAAATGTTTAAAATGTATGCTTTTTTTAACCAGTATTATGAAAACACAGGGTTTCTGGCATGTTGTATTCAAAACTCCAGAGCCACAATAAGCCTCTGTTGTGAAAATTTAAATGTACTTTGAAAGCACAAATAATTTTATTAGAAGTGAAAATGACAACTATGCTATCTTTTATCAAACATTGCACATCTCTGCAGTCTTCTAGGAAGACACGTATAAATCCTAAGAGTTCAAATCACGGGCCTTCATATGGCCCAGAAATAAAAGCAATAAAGTAGTTGTATGAATTGCATTAACAGATTGAAATTGGCAGTAAGAGTACACGAAGGAGCCCTTGAATGTAAATGGAGTAAATAGAGATTAGAGAAGGAGAATGCAAAATTACCAATTATGCACATCAAAGATGAGAGACAATCTTTTACCAATTTTCATATTTTCCATATTCCTTTGGTGCACCTCAAGGTCAGTTCTTTCTGTACTGAGTTTCGAAAACAGACTTTCAACAGATTTTCAATGGCAGGATATATATAATACCATGCTTCTGCTCTTAAATGTTGATCTTCCAACACTGACCCTCTTCCATCCCACCTTCAAATGCTTATATTGTACAATTTAATTTAGCTATATCTTTAACAAAAAAACTGCAGGCAATTGAAGATCCTAGAAAACAACAAATGTTCTAATTATAGTTTATCTCATATATATATACTGGTTTAGTGATGTCAGCGAGCTGTGAGCTTTATAAATGCAGTTTGTAATTCACATTATGGTTTCCTCTTTGTCAAGCTTGAAGACTGCAAACTGTAAAAATAAGTGAAAGCCTGTTCTTTCCTAAAGTGTAATAACTTGAGACTGTTAAGAGGACTGGAAGCTGAAAGGAGCAGTTACTCCCTGCAATGAACTTTTAGCAACCCATACAAAGTCTTATGGAAATTCTATAAATAGTCTTCAGTCAAACCTCACTGAGGGCAGGTCTGACTTCTCTGTGGCTTTTTAAAAAAGAAATTATTCTAAGCAGCTTTTTTAAAAAGTTTGGGGGTTTTATCGTGGGTTTTTCTTTTTTGTAAGCAAATGATCCTGCAGCCTTTTTCATTATCTGAGGCCTGGAATTCATTTCAAAATTGCCAATTCCTCTCCAGAAAACTTATTAGCATGGTGGTACAGCTCTGCAGAGATCAGTAACTCCAAAGGAAGAAGGGCAACTACCAGCTAAAGTAGCCTTTTTTTTTTTNTGATAATGTAATGTTTCTTCTCTTTCTTCATATATTTTTCCTCTTGGATTTGTTCTGTCTTGGGATAGTCTTGACTAAAGAGCAACGGATAATTAAAATTCTGAGGTCCTGCAAACGCTGCTTATTTCTTGTGAGATCAATGTAATAGTAAGATTCGTGGGTGCCAAATGAAAATAAAAGACTCTTTTAAATAAAATGCATCATAAAATGGGTCTAATTAAAACATTTGTCTTTCAGTGACTAGTCTGCTGCAAGCAATTGCACCTACAGGGGAATGTAGAGGAGATGGAAATTACTCTTCCTATGAGCTTGTTAAGGCTCTATGAAAAAAATCATTATGATCAGTACAAAAAAACCTCAAAGTCACGAAAATGCCAACATGCCGAAGGAAAAAGATGAGGCCAATAGCAGTGTCCCAGGATGCCTGCAACAGCCGAGAAGTTGGGCTATGAGGTGCCCATATGATATTCAGCATGGACCTCCCTCCCTCCCCTCCTGGGCAGTCCTTGCCAGATGGAGCTGAAGAGATGCTCCTTCCTGAGTTGAGATCTGATGTCTGGGTAGCTTTGACCATCTGATCTGGAAGAGGGCAAGCAAACCTCCTCAAAGTCAAAAAGTCCTTGTGGTCTTTCAAGTAACCAGTGGTAAGAAGAACAGAATTAATTAATAGCCTAACTATGGTTCAACCAAATTTCAACAACTACTCAAGAAATCTCCCTTCACCTCCTTGTGGTGAAAACCATCTTTCAAAGCCTTTAATTTCTAACTCAAGGATTCCTTCTGTTCTGTTACCAAATCCCACCCAGATACATCTTAAAAGAGTTTAGGTTCCTTCTTCCACCACTGTGTTTGATGGAGGGTTTCTAAAATTCAGTGCAGTGATTAGAGGCCTTCTAATTCCACACATAAATATATTCAAGACATATATATATACACACATGTGTGTATATATATACACATATATGTATATATATCCATTTGATCTTGTACTACCCCTCCACACAGATCATTCTTCTGGTTTTCCCCAGATGATTTTTACAGCAAATTATCATATCCTTCTTGGTCTTTAATCTCCTGGCTTTCTCTGTGGTACCTGAGCAGCTGAGTTGGTGGAGCCCCTGGCTTTGGCTGCAAGATGTGACCCACTCTGCTGATTTTACTTTACACTCTGACAGACCAGCGCCCACTTACCCTACCCTCCTCCACTGGCTGGGATTATGCTTTTTGTGGAAAATCAGGGGCAGTGGTAAGGGACAATCAGTGAGAGGGTGTTGCTTTATTTGCTAAGCAGAAACCCTGTGACAATAATGATGACGACTTTATGAAATCAGTGTTGTAAGTGGCTGAAATTGTGAAAGGAGCACGCAATAAGAGGATCTTAAACTATTAATTCCCATAGGATTTCAAGGGCTTACTCATGGGCTGCATTGGTATTTGTATTTTCATATGGAGAGTTGTGAAGTGGTTTCTTTTATTGATTCGGGGCCTCCTATTAGAATCCTATACCCAAATATTGAGTGTCCTGTAACTTAAGATACCCATCTTTGGAAATTGTTTCACAGCAGGAACCTCATTAAACATCATTTGGAATCGACATTGAAGTGTTTTGAAATACCATAGGTCTCCCGTTCGTTATTCTTAAGCCTCCTCTCAGCTTGGCTATATAAACATACACAGCAGAGTGCCAATGGTACTTGGCATGAAGAAGGTACCACAGGAAAGTAAATGTGGAGCCAGCACAGAGCCCTGGTGGCTAAACTCCCCTGGAAGCTTCCCTCTGGCCTGTGAAGCAGCAGCTTTTTGGGGAGAGGTGGGACTCGGCCAGAGATGGGCCACTTGCTATATCTCTGCTCTTCCCACCTCTGCTTGGAGCACTGCGGGTGTTGGGGCTCATGCATCCCTGCAGCTGGGTGATGAGGTCCCCTCATCCTCATCTTCATTCTTGTCATCATCCTCTGCCAATGTGGTTTGCTCCTCTCCATTCAGCTACCCTGTGACTGAACTTTGTGAGGGGAGAGGTGGATCCGAGCCCCTAAGGCCTGGGGGTGGAGACAACACCGTCGATGGTGAACAGTGCAGAAAGTGAGAATGTGATGGAAGGACAGTCTGTTGCACAAGTCACCACCGACTAATGATCTGAAAACCATACCGTCTACTGTGCCTTGTACCAAGGAATGATCCTCAGCAAGGCATGGGCCTTTGAGGGATTGAACACTTCAAAACCCCTGTAGCCCCCCAGGAACAAAATGAGGTCTCCCCTGTATTTAGCATATGTCACTTTAACCCTATTTAGTATTAATTCCTCTGCACAATCGTTCTACACCTCATCCTTCAAGAGGAAAAAAAATTGATGAACTATTCATTAAGGAAATACGCAATAAGTTAATTCCCACAAAGATGACCTGAGTAAGGCAAGTGGAGAAGGGTATTTGCGTTGCAGCTTTGTTGTGGTTTGGGCTCTCTTAGTGTCACCACTGCGGTTCTCTTCATCTCCTGCTTGCTTCTCCCTGGTGCACAACTTCAGCTCCTGGGAACTGGTGTCACAGGACTCAGCCTCTCCAGAAGGTCACAAACTTTGGCAAGTTGCTGACCTAGGGTCTGTTGGGAGTGCTTCCCGCCACTCAACACAGGTGTCTACAAATGGATAGCAACATATAGTTGGGCATGTACAATCACAACTCCTCTATGCGCTGACAGGATGGAGAGAGTTCAAAGATTAAGAAAAAGCAGTTACAGTCTTCATGCTAAAGCCTTCTCTGTTACCTCTTATCAGTAGACCTCTGAGAGGACTTCTACTTGGCAGCAGTAAGTGTCTGCCAGTGAAGACATAGAGACCTACTGTGGAGAAACCAGGATTTGATCTGCAAAGCAAGATCACATAATGACATGTGGACACAGTCGTTTTGTACTTGAGACCTGATGAAGGCAGCCTCCGATTTAAAATGTGATTAATTAACTCGTCTTTAAAAACGACCCAAAAGTTCATTGAAAAGAAAATCCCAAACCTCTCGCCCAAAGTATCGTGGGGCTTCCTGTAATCACACAGCTTAAGTGAAAATGGCAAACATAGTAATATTAAGCCACATAGAAGATGGTATCTCCTCTTCCCAAAATCACAACCAGCGCTGTGGTTAGCCCTCCAGGCAGTTGCTCACAGGCAGGGCTAGCAGGAGAGCCATGTATGTTGAATGTCTGATTGTAGGACTTTGATGAAAGCCCAGGGGAAGCATATTCGAACCTGAAATGACGCGCTGTACAACCAAGAGGATGCATATGGAGGCTGGGGGAGCGCGTTGGGGGGAGGAAGGGATAAAGGAGCTTTGACTACTGCTCGAAGGTTGTGTCCTGGGAACCACACATCTCAATGTGTGGAGTTGTGGCGAAGTCATCTGGCCTTGCCTTAGTGGCTCCAGAGGGGCCCCCAAAATACTCTGAGGTTAGTAAAAACACTAAAGTCTCTCCAGAGTCGTTCAGAAGGTACGGATGACATCACATAAAGCTGCTCGTGACTTCCTTAAACTGCACGTGGGATTCAAAAAAGTTTATGCGTATGTGCTCCAGTGTCATCTATCAACAGTAGAGCACATATGCAAACTCCATGTACAAACTGAAGGCAGCACGATGCCTTGATACGCTGGGTCCCACCAGGGCCCTATCCTTCCCGTATGCTTATGTCTCCATTCCTATTAAGTGCTTCCGCCTCAGGTTTTTTAATATCTTAAAAAGTGATGGTGAATGTTAGTGAAATAGTGAAGATATAAGAGTTTCTCCCAGAAGCCTGCATCTGTGCCGTGGTGTCTGACTGCATTTACATAATTAAAACAAAGAATGCAGCATAAGAAGTAGTGCTAATGGATGATTCCCCTCGCCCTTTACAACCGAGCACCATCTGTCATTTACAAAAAAAAAAAAAAAAAGCTGGCTTTTCAACTAGGTTCGTTCTTTATTAGAATTTATTATTTTTTATTTCCATGGCAGAAAGCCTATTCTGGTTCCCAGGATACAATTGGGGATATATAAATCAAGTAGTGCAGAAAAATGTCAGATGTCTGTTGACTAGAATAATGAGCGCCGCTGGCGTGTACCTCTGCCCGAGAAACGCGCTTATCTCTGGAAAACCTTGCTGAAGTTGGGAAACCCCTGCCCTGACTGACCCTCCATCTACCATACTACCATATTATTTGGATTGTCCAGGGGGAGCAAATCCTTTCCTTCTTCAGAATTTCCCTCCCATCTTCTGCACCTTCACCCTCACCTGGTCCTCACCTTCACGTCTGCACTCCTGTTTGAAAACAGAAGTAACAGCAGTCTCCCCCTGGACTTTTCCCAGCTGTATGGAAAGATTGGTTGGTTCACTGTGATTCATTGTTGTTGTTTTCCTTTGTGCCTTCCTCAGCGTGGGCGGATGTGTTAGACACTACCTGGCAGAGAGAAAGGCGAGGGAAGGAGGAGAGGTTGGGGTGCGGGTCTGAAGCTGGAGCAGGGTGGGACTCTGTGTCTGACAAAGGAATGGTCTCTGTTCCTGGGGCTCACCCTTCAGCACCTCTGCTCCTTTTGGGGAAAAAGGGAGGGGGGAAGGGGGAAAAAGCCTGGTTTCTCTGAGGCTGACATATTTGCAATCCATTCTCTTTGAATTTTCTCAGGGCAATGCTGCCAAGCAGAGCATCTGTCCTCAAAAAAGAGCCAAAGTAAAGCAATGTTCCCCTAACGAAGATGACAGGAGCGGTGGTTTCATCTGCAGATGAAACTGGAGACCACATCATCCTCCCCCCGGGTTTAATAAAGAAACATATTTCTACCTCCTTTTGTACTTCACTTTCTACCCACAGTTCTTCTAACCTCAGTGTCACAGGCTCTTAATGTTCTTCTTGTCACAGAGCTCCTCACCCTTATTTTATGAACAGGGAGTGAATCACGGAGATTCTCTCTTGTGAGATCTGTGGCCACCGCTTTACAGATGCGGATTTGGGTGACATACTCAAAGAGAGCGAGCTGGGAATCGCTTTCCAAGTCCCCCTGACCACCATGGATGCAGCAGATCGGAAACACTCCATCCCACACAGGGCAGAACTTTGCAGCATAGATGCTCAGATGCTGTTTGCTGCAGCACCAGGAGCTTCACGTCCCTGGGTTAGTATCTCTCCCTTGCCTGTGCGGACCGGCTGGATGGCAGAGTGTCCCCATGAGTGCGGCTTCTCCATCGCTCTCCCCAACACCCCAGCCCTCCGCGCTCCCTGCGCAGAGCGGCCGGTTCTTGTAATACACAGCAAGAAATTCCTGTGGTGGTGTTTCGAAGTGCCAGCACATGTGGACTGCTCTCCGGGTACATATTTTTACTGTTTCCATTTCAGCATGATTTAAGGCTGTGGGGAAAATAGTTACAAAGGGGGAGAAAGAACCACAACAAACCCCAAACCCCAAACTCTCCAAGACTGCTGAGGTTGGGCAGCTTAATTTCGTACTTAGCAATCACAGTCTGCACTGAGATAATTAGACTCCAAAGTCGAAAGAAAAGAGCCAGATGTTTCCAAACCTGTTCAGCAGAGATTCTGCCTTTGATTGTGACAATTTAGCATATGAAATAAAACTGTCTATAGTTGGAACTGGAGTTTAATTTCTGAGGTAAAAAAAAACCCACCAAAATCTGCTTCATAGGAGGAAACTATCTCAGAAAGGAACAAATAGCTTATGAAAACTAGCGAGATAAAAGGCACAGTTAAGTAAAACATTGATGATTTTTACCCTCTGTAGAGTTTAAGTCCCGGCTACAACAGAAAGCCCATTGCAGTATATGATAAACTATTACTGTACACAAAGATAAAAATACCCCCCCCCCGTCCTTTTGTTCTGTTTCTATAATAAAAACAATTTTGGGAAACAAAAAAGATGTAGAGGCCATTCCTGCCCGTCAATTAATTTGAAAGAAAAACACATGGAAAAATCATGATACTTGCAGGTTTTCAGTAGGATTTTCAGATTTATTTTCATTTTATTTCAGTACTAGACTAGAACGAAGTCAGCAGTGACACCTCGAGTTACCCCAGCTGAAGGTCTCAGCCCATTTGATTTTTTTTTTGTGGCTCACAGCTCCAGTTCTCAGGAAGCAACCAAAGAGATTGCAGGAGGATCGAAAAATTAAAAAAGGTAATTATGAGAGAAGAAGCTAATTAAGATTCTAGACTATCGGAAAGTCCCAATGCCACAGCATATGAAAGGTCAGGTAACTAAGAAACAGTCAAATTAAATTTACTTTCCTCTTTAGCTTTCCAAGAAAACCTCCGCAGCCACAGAACATTTCAGACCCAAAGGAAAATTGCATGGAAATATTAGGTGTGCTTTAGAGAAAGGGCTTATTTAAGTGCTTTCTCAACAGCACTAGAATATTGCTCTAAACTACACAGATGTCTTTGAACTGCTAGAACAGAAATCAGTAGAAAACCAGCACACACGACGATTATCTGATTATCCATCCTTATGTGGACATACAACAAAACCGGAGTTGCTGGGAGTCCACTCTGTGGCTGACCTTTCATACTGCAGTGCTGTAATCCAATAACTTCCAATACTTAATGTGAAATGTGTGGTCACGAATAAAATCTCTCCGGACCGGTCAGGAAGAGGAATGACTGTAACTCTGCCAAAAGGAAAGAGGTTACCATGTTCAGAAATCTTTATTACATTATCTAACTGACTACCGGGGGAGCCAGTTATGTCCTACCCAGTGGCAGCTGGTATCGGAGCTCACCCTCTGGCCAGCCAGGCACCAATGAAGCTAATCTCCATGTCTGTGAGCTGTATTAATCACTTCCCAGCTGGAATCGTTGACTGGGGTAACATAATCCAATGGTTCACTGCAATATCGCATATTGTGATAAGATTTCCTTTCTAATAACATTTGTAATTCAGACACAATTCATACTGATTTTTTTTTTTCTGATAAAATATCCTACTGAGCAGTTTCCACATATGGTCAAAGTCACTTAGAAGGGTTTTTGTAATAAACTGTTGCACAATAACATAAAAATCTCTTGCAGCCACAATTACCCTGCATAGATCAGAGTCCTCAAGCAATTGTTGTCAGATTGTTCCTGCTCTCCAGCTCCCCTTTTGTAAGACGTGCATACCTAGATTTCTGCAAACATGCTAACAAATTCCATCTGAGGATCAACCCATTCCCTAAGCAAAAGTGACCCAAATCTATATTTAGCTGCTCCTGGTATGCCATAGCGCCTTTTGGATTTTACATATATTTGTAGCGCTGAGTCCCTCTCCCTCCCATCCTCCTCGTCCTTTGCTCACGGCTTCCCACCCACCACAGCAGTCTCTCTCCTGACTGTTCGCTGGGGGTCTTCTTTTCAGTGTGCTGCTCAATCTCATCACAGTGGATGCCTCTTGTCACCAGCAGTCCATCAGACACAAGTGTCTTACCTTTGCCTCAGAGGCTCTTCATTAGTGAAGAGTCTACAGCATCTCCTTGTTCCCTCTGCACGCCTTTGCCTTCCCCACCATGCCGTCCCCACCTTCACCGAGGCCCACCTTTGCTCTAACGCCCTAACGCAGTTTCTTCTGCTCAGTGTGTGACAAATATTTCTTCTTTTAAGTCTTGTACCAGTGTCCTGGTGCTGCTGTAATTTGGCTGACCACTGGGCAGCCATCACGTCACTCAACCCAAAGGGTGAGTGTTTTGTTAGGTGACACCGAGGAGGACGGGCGAAAGGGCAATAGCCTTAAATATCTTTCAAGTAATTTGCTAATATTATCTTGTCTAATGATGAAACCCTCAGATCCCTAGCAAAACTGAGCGTTGCTCCTACTATAGCAGAGTGTAGGCGGCACACCCTCCGGATCGCTGCAGCTCCCACATCACAGACAGCTGAGAATGATTGATGGATGCTAATTCTTTCTTCATACTTAGCTGAACGAAACCACGCAAGCAGAACCAAGTTGCTTTTCAATTCTGGTGAACGAGCCTTTAAAAATGTGATTCATGGAACACAAAACATCTCCAAAGGATGTTCTCTTTAGAACCTTGAAATAAAGTCAGCATTTTATAATGCTGGAACTACATTGTCTACTGACGTGTATGCATTGATTTGCTTTTGCAAACAGAAGTTTCCCTTCTGCGTTTCTTAGATATTGAGGTCAATACCGAATTTTGCCAGAGTCTGAAGAATGGAACTTCTTCTTTTATTGGTATTTCTTTGCTGTTCTTCAAACTGATATCTACTCACCCTGCTTGGTTAAAGCTCATAACTTCCCTGGGAGGTAGCAGAGAATTATCTTCATTTTTCAAGGAGGATACCTGAGTTTCAGTGACTGACTTATCTAAGGTCACACAGTGTGATAGAAGTAGGTACCGAAGCAGATCCAGGCCACTTGAAGCCCAGACCTGTATTGAAAGTGTTAAACTTTCCCTGGAGAAGGAACTGGACTCTTAGCTGTAGAATATCCTATTTTATTATGGGCCAATTGACACAGTGAAATATTTTCAGAGAAAATTCATGTTTAATGAATTAGCAAAAAGAAAAGCTGCTTTTAAAATAGCTTCTGCCTCCAATTATAGTAGAAGAAGAAGATACATTAGCTTCTTTTGCAAAATTCTGCTTTCCTTTAGTTTGAACCACAACAGAATCTAGATCCTGCAGGTATACAACAAGACATTAGGTATGTCTTATTTATACAGTATTTATTATATTCTTTTAAAATACTTGCTAAGAGTTGTCTTCATAACCATCTGCTTCCAAACAGAATCCACGCAAAATGCAGCCACAGTTATTTAGACAAATGTACGCGCTTTCTCGCTTTCACTGGTCTTACAGGCAAAAAATAATTGGATGAAAATGTCTCCCAGTTTGATTAGTACAAAAATACAGTCTATTTATATTCTGTTATTCAGAAGACCACACTGAAATATGGCTCAGCATCAGACACAGATGAGTGTCATTTCTGATAGTGCAAATCTTTCAGTGAAATTGAATACATTTTTACTTACTTTTTTGTAAGGCTGTGTAGAAATATTATCAGTATGGCGACGAGGATGCAATTATGACATTCAAAACTCCAGGGGAGAAATTAGTCCTTAATATATATTCTCAGGCTTTGGTGGGTGGGGACAAATCAAACACAATGGGTCACACTCAAAGCACATCCTGTGAGAGCAACACACATCTTATTTAAAGCGTCTAAAATGTATTTATCTGTATTTAAGCTCACTCTCTAAGCTCTCCATAGATAGAAAATTCCCTGGGGCCATTTCTGCCATTCTTTTCTCCCCACTGACCCTAAAAGAAGCCTGAACCTAAAGTCTTGGGTGAATGTTCATCACCTGATGCTGGGAAGATCACACACAGAGGTGTAAGTCCTCTCTCTGGGGCTTCAAGAGAGGTTGGACAGTTGGCACCAGGACCCCCCAGCCCATGTTTCACTCTCCCAACCTTCGATGCCATGGGATAGTCACTGTGCTGTAGCAGATGGCCTGGACATGACCGTAAGTATTCACTAAGGACAAAATCTGGGCCATGTTTCACTCTCCCAACCTTCGATGCCATGGGATAGTCACTGTGCTGTAGCAGATGGCCTGGACATGACCGTAAGTATTCACTAAGGACAAAATCTGGCCCACCAGGGTGTTGTGTGTATCACAAACCAGAAGAACAGCAGTGCTGACAGCCTCGTTGGTCCCTTGTGCCTTCCTCCACAGGCTCCATGCAGATGCAGGTAGAGAGCTGAAGGGAGGTCTTCGTGGGAGG
This sequence comes from Anarhynchus alexandrinus, assembly GCA_008711295.1. Taxonomy (NCBI): domain Eukaryota; kingdom Metazoa; phylum Chordata; class Aves; order Charadriiformes; family Charadriidae; genus Anarhynchus; species Anarhynchus alexandrinus. Next base: position 2,347 of record VUYV01000585.1, on the reverse strand, counting down.
TTTCCCACGTCCCACCTCGACTGTGTCTTCACTTGATGGAGAAGGTGCCAGCACAACCCTTGCTCCAAACATAGCCGGTGGCTTGGTCTGCTCATTGGAGATGGGGGAGGAGAGCCATGAGTCAGTGGGGCAGTGGAAGTTCCGTGACCTGTGACTTCCCACAGGTCACATTTGCGACAAGAGTACGCCAGCTGGACAGGGGCTGCTTTTCTGTGGGCTGGAAAATAGGGGGTGGATTGCACAATTGGTGTCCATGATGATGAGAGTTCGGCCGTGACACAGGAAGGCACACGCAAGAGAGCACTCATCCCAGGAAGCTTATGCAGTCACCCAGGGGATCATCTGTCACTGCATGCTGTTATCACGAGGGACAAAAAACCCCCACAAATCCAAACCAAAGCTCCTGCGCTGCCTGGGCAGAAGGATCTGCTGGGGACTGTGATGGGCTCATCTGTTTGGAAAGCAGCCATACCAACGTCGCGTTCCTCTAGCAGTCACCACTTAAGAGGCAAACAGGAGAGAAGGATGTGAGCAGCCTCGCTCCTCTGCCTGTCTGTGTCCTCTCCTTCCACCCTCTCCGGGTATTCCCATTTGGCTTTTTGGAAGCACCGATTTCTTGATTTCTCTTTCTCCGCTCTCAATCATATTAACATACAGCCTCTCTGACTTTTAAGTCTCTCTCTATCTCCTTCCCCAACCCAGATTTGACCTCTTCCTGCAAGACAACTGTTTGTTCATAAAACATTTCCTTCCTAAGCCAGTTCCTTATTTAGGCAGCTGCTTTTCTCTTTCTGTCTGCTTACTATGCTAAAAAAAAAGAAAAGTTGCAGACTTTGTGTGATGGCAGAAAACTTCACAGCTCTGCTTTTCGCTTTCAAGCCTAGCAGTGCCTTCTCCAGCAAAGGAAGAGACTCCAGAGCCTCCCACCCCCGTGGGATCACCCAGTTTATCCGATAGATCTTTCCAGTCTTTTTATTCGGGGTGAAAATTGGACTCCTATCCTGAGAAACTTTGATTCCTTCCCGTCGGAAATGATCCCCAGGTGGGTCTTCAGCTTTGGGTCCTACATTGGAAAGGCACCTCAGGTCAGTGCTAGGAAGCTACGATTTCCTCATGAGGTTGCAAACACCCGACTGAGATGGGGTGACACCGCAGCCAAGCAGGAAAGAGAACCAAAAACTAGTTAAAAATAAAAAGTCCCTGGAAAANCAGTGCCTCACCACCCTCACAGTGAAAAACTTCTCCCTAATGTTCAATCTAAACCTGCCCTCTTCCAGTTTGAAGCCATTCCCCCTCGTCCTATCACTGCATGCCCCAGTAAAAAGTCCTTCCCCAGAATAATTCCTGCAAAACAGATACTAAGTGTACTCCTCAGCTAACAAAAGAGTGCTATCAGCACGCGTCAAGGCAATGAAGAGGGAAGACATAAGGAAATGGCACTGAGCTCTATAGCATTCTTCGTGGTTAATTGGATAGACGGAGCCCAGGCTTGGGGCTGTATCCTTAATTTTTAAAGCGGTGCACGGAGTATTAAGCATTAAGAGGAATGGGAGTCATCACGAAGCAAAACAGAAAGCCTGGCGTACCGCTATGAAAATGTAAGTTTAAGTACAGTTGCTGCCAGCAGAGAGATAATTAGGTGCACTTCTGGCCTTATCTGCAAACTCTACTGTACACTACGTCGTTAAAAGCAATCTCCCGGTGAAAAAGAACGCCTGCCTCGTATTAAGCTGTTTAAATGGTGTACTGTAATTATGCTTACAGATGTTTTAAGAATACATACGTAGGAAACTGCAGGTCTTTAATTATAGGTAGGGCTGCCTACGGAGCGCTTTGCTCCACTGCAAAGGAGCCCGTGCTGACCCGGGAGCGACCTTCAAAAGCCTGTTTGGGGAAGACACAAGCTGCTTTCCTTCTCCGAACTGAAACCAGTCGCAATGGCAATGACCCTCTTTAAAAGCACTTCCTTGCTCCAGCGCAAGGGTAAACCGCCGGCTTTCTGCGCAAGAGCCGATCTCCCCCAGGGAATGTCACCCTGGCGGGATGGAGGCATGTTTGGCTCTTGGTGCCTCGCACTGCACGGCCGAGCACTCGTCCCAGGGACCCAACAGATGCTCACTCCAGACTGGTGCCACGGGGACAGGCAACAAAATAGGGCTGAGTTTTCCCATCCCACTCCAAGTGCTGCCCCGCAGCTCTCCGAACCTGCTGCCCTCTTATTTTTGCCATCTTGTCAGATGTAGCTTGGTTAGGTGGCTGGGACGATGGGCAGTTGTCAGAGGAGGTGTCACCCTTTCCTTCCCCCCTTCTCTTCTCTTGCTTTCCTACCTGCTGAACAAATCCAGCC
>VUYV01000584.1:288283-316819 GCA_008711295.1 Anarhynchus alexandrinus | reverse complement strand
ATGAAACAGTCATAAAGTAATTCCTTCAGCATCTCTTGGCACTCGTAAGGCCTCACCAATATTACCACCGAATTGTCCACCGCTGACATTTGCAAATCAATAAAGTTTTGGACCCAAGACCCAATAAAGTTTTGGACCCAAGGGGAAAAAAAACCCAACAGAATTAGCTGAGAGTATGTCCTTTGAAGAAACAATGGCCAAACTGGACTTTTTCTAAAGAAGGGAAAATGGTGGTAAGATCTCGCACATTTTCAGGCACATACAAGGCTGACGGTAAGGAGCAGGGAACGACTTTGCGGGTCATGTCTGTCAGCAGGTCAAGAAATAACGTGCTAATTGTTGCGAGAGAGATTTTGTTTAGGCATTAGGGTAGCTAAGTACTGGCTGAGATGTCTTGGGAAGGCTGTGAAATCTGTCTCCCAGAGGTTTTAAGAACAAGTTAGTGTTCTATTAAGAGTGGATAATCCTTCTCACTGTCTCGTTCACTCCTGTGAATCTGTGGTCCCTGCAGATTGCTATAAACAATGTGTAAGAAAAGTTGCAGTTTGAAAGCTGACAAAAATAAAATGTCTAGCATCATCCACCTATCTCACTTGCTTAGCCGGCCTTAAATAGTATTTAATAACAATGCATATCTGTTATTTTTAACACTTTCGCAAGCTGGACCGTTGAGAATTGTTTTGATAATTTCTTTACTTTCTCAAACACCTGCCAGTTTGAGAATTTGCCAGGTTTCTTGACATCCAAGTGCTGTATTTCAAATTCCAGCCCAAACTTCTATATTAGCATAAGGAAAAATAACCCCAGACCAGTTTTACAGGATCCTATCAGCAAATATGAAAATACTGTTAAGTGTATTTACAGCCTTATAAAGGAGCATCAGTCTACAGTTATCTAAACCAGTAACTTCCCTCCCCTTTCCTTTCCTGAAGGGGGAAACACAAAGAAATGTGAAGACAGAGAATGTGCTGGAGCAGGAATTGCTACCGGTACTGCAATCGTGCCCTCTTCACTCCTGTACGCCTTCTTTCCAGTGCTTTTTCACCCTGGCCACCATTCAGAAAATCCCATACTGGGGCAGGGGAAGTGAGATGAGTGCCGAGAATCCGGGGTGCAAATGAAGCAGGAGGAGAGAATTAATTGGCAATGCTGCTGGGTGGCTCGGAGCGTTGGCAAAACGGGGGCTGACGCTTGTGCTCATAGGTGTGGAAGAGCTCAGCAGGGATGGGGTGGATTCAAGGCAAGAGAAGTGTTAAGTCTGTATGGTCTGAGCAGAGGTAGGAACTCCGGCATGCTTTTAAGATGAGGAAGTTGACAATCTTCTTTTTAATAAGAAATTGGAATAGTAACTTTGCATTCAATTTATTGGCAGTATTGTATGATGCTATAGTTGTTAGTCGTGTATAAAAATTAACTTGCATAAGACATGAGCTCATACTCCGCAGCTGAATTGTAGCTATAATTCCTTTAAAATGTGTTCAATGTAATGCTGAAGGTCAGAATTAAGGTACAGAGGCCACAATCTATCTCCTTGACATCCATTAAGAATGACTTGCACTTTGCTACTCAATGTAGTCAATATCATTCTCTGTGAAACATGTGCCTGAAATTCTGTGTACGACATGCTAATAGTACCTGAGCTCTTCCTTTAGCATAAAGAACCCGCATGCTTTTGATTCTTTCGTGTTACTACGCAAAGAACATTTGCCCTGGAAAGGCATTATGATAACTCTGCAGCATTCACGTGCCTCCTGGAGACCTTACCAGAAGTTCAAAGTGAGGAAATGCCTTCATTTCCCCCTGGTCTCTTTTGGCATGAGCACTCGGACTTTGCCTTTATCAGACCTGTCAGGTCTCATGATTTCAGTGGGAGACTGATTCCCTCATTAAGGTTTCTCTGCCGTTGCTTATGCATCCCCTGTACAGGAAAATAGTGCTGGAACATCTTATGGCCCTGTAATGCTTTGGCTGATGGATTGGGTGCATAGGATCCGATAGCAGAGCCTTATAGGAAGTGAAAAGCCCTCGCAATGGTATGAGCTGCTACTTTGACCTTGCATTCCCATTCCTCTCCCCTTGTACGTTCCCGTAATCCGGCTTGTATAAGTCCTGGCATGGGTTTCATTAATTACATCTTTTAGATTGTTCAACTTTAGAAATTCCCTTCCCAAATTTGCATCATGACAAACATAGCTTTTCTGTTTTGTGTCTTTTATCTGCGAGTTTTGAAGTGCTTCATACTTTTTTACGGTGTCGCAATTCAACAATGTCTCTAAGGAGCGGGTGATGGTATGGCTCTTCTTCAGATGCACAGCAGAAATGTACAGACTGGTTTACTAATTGGGACTTAACCCAGATTTCTTTTTTGAGGATGTCAGTCAGAGCATTTGTTATAGGGAAAGCAAGTATATAAGTAGTTAGGAGTATTGTATTTTTCAGCTAAGGAGTTAAGAATTGGTTGTCAAGGAGCACGTGTACAGGTGGAAGGCACACGTGAAGATAAATGTGAAGATTTTAGTATCTGGTTCTTGGATGAAACGTGTTGGCTTTGTGAGGAATGTGAAATGATTTATTTCAGCTGAGATCTATCCACTTATCTCCAATAAAAATAAAATAAATAAAAAAATCAGTGAAAATCACTGCAAGCTTTTGAGGTATATTCCTACAACTCCTCAGCAGCAGGATGGTTTTGGTAGCCAGTAGGCGGACAGTAATTGGACTGAAAATTGGCCGATGAGGTCATTTATGATGACAACACATAGAGTGAGAATTATTGCTTTGGTTCTGCGTGTACGGTACATTTTTTGCAACAGATGTAAATGAGAAGAAAAGTTCGTAAGTGGTCAGAGGCTTAAAACAACTCTCGTTTTGCCAACCGGGTTCACTTCCGTGGAACGGGAGAGATGTAAAGTCAGATCTGCTGGGAGCTCCTGGAAATTCTCAAACTATAACTATATCCTTGAAATGAATTTGCATAGCTCCTGTTGAAATAACAAGGACATGCAAATATCAGTTTGAGATTTAGATGTGTGCTGTGTTTTTTACTTTTCAGGTGGATAATGAGTCTCTTTTGGCCCATAGGGTGAGAATAGTAAGATATATAACACAGAGAAGACAAGATCAAACTAGGAGTGAGGTGCAGGTAGGGGAATTAGCTGGGCTTCTCAGGGCCCGTGCTATATAATTTAGGTCTAGTGTGCATAAGGGACATGGCATAACCCCGGTTAAGACCTGAAAATGTAAAGTTTGGCAGTTAGGTGAATACTTTTTTAAATGTCACTTAAAGCTGCTACAAATTTAGCACACAATGCGCGCTTGGTATCAGCTTCTGAAACAGAAAGTGTCTCTCAAAAATTGCCAGTAAAATGTGTAAAAAAACCACTTCTATGACAAATAATCTTGCCTATTGAAAGGATAAACTACTCTTTACTTGGCATTTTGAGGCTGGAAAAGGTATATTGAGAAAATACAGGTATTATGTCTTCTTGATACACGTTTTCATATATTGTTATAAACAAACATACAAATAGATTTTGTGCGTTCCCTGGTTCCCTTAAGAAATAGTGTTATTAAGGTGCTAGTGAAACTGCCTTGAAAATGAAAGCAACTCTGAGTGTTTTCTCCTCCCCCTTTATTCTGTCTGTTGAGGAATATGTTAGTGTAAGAGTAGTCTGCATTTTCTTTGTTTTTAAGCTTTGAGGTGTTGTCAGTAAAGGTGATGTGTGTTTGATAGCACTCACGGTTTTTTAACATTGCTTTTTTCTCACTCTTTCTAAACACCGTGTCTCATTCTCTCGCGGCATCTCTGCATTATCGCTGCTTCCCTAGCTCTCTGAGAGCTTGTCTATATTAGCACGGTCCCTCTGATAGGTGTTTCTATTTAATCTACTTAACTAATGCTTTCCAAATGCGTTGAAGCAGATGGGTGAATTCTCTTTGACTTAAAGTATCGGCATAGGTGGGATTCATCTCCCTGCAGATTTCTGTCGTTTCTGTGTTCTTCAGCAGATCTCGTTAGAAGGCAATCACTTCCCCACCCCTCCCTTCATTTTTTTTCTTTTATATGAGTATTCAGTGAACTGGGATCTTTATATGCACCATCCCTACCAAAAAACAGACTAATGATTTTTTTGGTCATTAGATTTATGTCAGCTGGTTTTTTTTTCTTATGGCTATTGCTACATTGTTTTGTGTTATTTCAAAGAAATCAGTGATTTTTAAGATTTCACATCGAGGAGTATTTTACAAGCGTAAGTTCTTTCTGTGCCAGCGTAAATCTTGTTTGTCAAAGTTATCGCAGGAAGGATTTGTCTGAATGGGGTCTATGTCTGTATCCCCCGTATAATCGAAGGAGAGGAACTCTAGAATGTGGTTCAAGTACTTGGGGGCATAAGTAGATGCCCAGGTTATGTCAGGTAATTTGCTTATAATTGTGTGTGTCTTTGATACTGCGGAGGAAGCATTAAGAAGTGTTATACCTGAGTTAGTTGCATGCCTGGACTACCAGGATCTTAAATCCATTTAAAAGAAATAGGCCTTTTTTATTTTCCCCTAGTGCAAACTGTCATCTTTTGCTTACATGGACAAAAAGTTCCTCCACGGTTTGCTTGGGAAAATGTGATTTTCATAAATTATACTCGAGGAGCTGAATAAACCCGTTGTTAACAAAATGCAGCAAACCCAAACAAACTGACCACGAGCCTCCTCCCCACAGCAGCCACCATTGACAATAAAACTGAGGAAGGTGTGGAGGAAAGGGAGCGTTCGGGTGGTACTGACACTGAAGAGAACACAGATTATTTGGGGCAAAAATATCATTAAAGTGTAATTGTTCCAAAGACTGAAAATAGCCAAGAATGAAGAAGGAAAATAATAGAATCCAATACAACTCTTAGAGTTGGTTACTTCCTAAATCCTCCTTGTTTTATTGGGAAGGAGTGTGGGTATTTGCCCTTTTTTCCTAGCTCAGCCTACATATCGTAGGGGCCACCGATGTGTACAGCACAGAATATGGGAATAATGCAGACACTCTGTGCCATAGTCAAATGTGTGTGTTTTTTCACCACTGGAAGAATAGTCTAGGTCATGGTATCTCACACCATTTTAAAGCTTAGAAATTAGTTTGGTGGAGTCTTCAGCATTCAGGGATGCAGAGTTCATATGTGTTTATATGGCTTTGCGATGGATTTAGTGTACTGTATTCCACAGAAACAGAATGCTGTATTTTTGTATTCCATAGAAAATTTGTAGCATCTAGCTTCAAAACTGGAAATATTAATTAGTATCAATTAAGCCAGTTTAGATTCATAAATGTATTCCAAACCTACCTGCCGAAATTATTCTTCTACTTTTCCTGCAAAGGTTAGCTTTGCAGACAGACGTTGAAATTCCATGAAACTTTCTTACCCCTGAAAAAACGCACAGAAAATTTAAATTACACATTGGTATCAAATGGCCTCAAGTTCATGTTGTGTTCACATGTACTGTAATTCAGGCAGGAATTACTTCAAAGAAAGTCATTAGTATGAAGTCTCAAAACTCGTAGCGGTTTGAAGTTGTGGTCCACTATCTCCTATATACTATTTGTAATGTTGACAGCCCTCTTTTAAGTAGAATTAAAGGCAATTTCACGAGTGATGGAATGGAATAGTAGTAGTCTTCAGTAAAAATCGGAAGACCAATAAACATGCTAGAGCTTTAACATCTGCATACAAAGTTATTAGAGCAATATTTCTAATAGATTTGGTTTCTACCGCTTGCAAAATGTAAAATACTAAACATTGTTTAAAATACTTAACATTGTTAAAAACATTATTGGAGTCATTTCCTTATAACAGGAGGATTTGGGGTTTGACGTAGATCTCCTGCATAAGTACACGTGCTGGTGCTGCTGGTGGCATTGTCAGCATGTGTCACGCTCCTTTTTCCTCTGGTAGGAATTGCTAAGCAATCAAAATTTGGAAGCCTGTGCATCATGTCCAAGCTGAGAAAGAATGGGTGGGGGGAATGATAAACTTAATTTGGTTTTGTGGTTTGTTTTTTTTCTGGTTGTGGTATGGCCAACAACTTCTCAGGTCTTTCTCTTTGAGAAAGAGTTCTCTCTGAAATTCCAATATTATAGACAATTTTTTTTTCCTTTTTCTTTTTTTTTCAGCAAATAACATTAGGCATGTGATAGGCAAGAGTCGGGTCTGTTGGGAACACAATGTTAAGAGTTGATATTCACTTGTTCTGCTTTAAAGTATGTTTCTAGCCTGTTTGCATCTCTTTGCCACTTTTTCTCAATAGAATCCAATACAATATTCTGCTTCCCAAACATATTCTGCTTCCCGTATCATACACATAGTTTCCACTCCGGCCTATTCCGAACAAAGAAATTATCTTTATCAAGATCATAAAAAGAATCATGTTTATCACGTTCCTCATGATAGTAGCCACCAAAACCAGGCTATTGCTCTTTTAATAAATAAGAGAATGTGTTTGGGTTTTCTACTGATAAAACAAAGAGTTAAGAAAATGTTCCCACAGGCAACGCAAGCTTGATTTTTAAAACAAGCCAAATTAATTTCTGGGCTTTCACTTGTCTCTGAAAACACTGACTGCAATAATTTTAAATTAATCACTTTAGCAACTACTACCTGGTGTGCTGAAGTGTGAAAATATAAAATGTGAAGAAAACCCAAGCAAATAGATACATACGATTCTGGTAGTTTAGTAGAAAGAGCGGCAACGTAACGCGTGTACGCCGTTAGGAGTGAATCACCGACATCGAGGTATTTTTGCAGACGCAGGGAGCTCTAGTTTAATTTTCTATCGGAAGGTGACTGCTTAAAGGTCATTTCCCAAAGCATAAGTCAGATTCTTTGGGGATGTATCCTTTAGCTTCATCTAATGTTTCATTGACTGTATAAGCATTAAGCTCGGCGAGAATGACAGGCTGTAGTAAGTGGATCCCAGGTGGGCTTTGGGATCTGCAGAGCCAGCTGTTCCCCAGCTCCGATAACTCCTTCAGATTTGCAGATCCTTTTGCATCTGACATGGCATGCCAAGCCTTTGTACTGCCCAGCGCTGATGTTTTAAAGGAGAACGGCTTAATAATTTATTAACTGCTACATTTCCTTTGGGCTTCATCTGCGTGATGCTGTTGAGTCACTGAGAAGTGTAAATACATAGAAGTTAACAGTCTTTAAGAAAGCTAAAGCTTATTCTTTCTTCTTTTTTTCTTTTTTCTTTTTTCTTTTTTCTTTTTTCTTTTTTCTTTTTTCTTTTTTCTTTTTTTTTCTTTCTTTTTTTCTTTTTTTTTCTCTTTTTTTGGACCAAGGATGCCTCTGAGAATTTATTGTTGGTTTACCTGGTTGTGAAAGAATAAAAGTTCTGCTTTTTAAATCAGGGCTGAAACGCGTTTTGAGTTTGTTAACACCATGCCCTCCTCAAAATAATGATAATTAACAGTATAATGGCAATGTATTTCCCCGTTTGTGTGCTTTTTAGCTCCTGATGTTTTTTCAACCTATTATCGATACCAGCCTTGTCTAATCTCTGTCTCAGCATGCAGTGTGTGCCTGTATCAGCTCTTTCCCTTCAAATTCAGGAAACATACTCCTGTCCATCACCTGTGCCTTGGTAATACGTTAGTGTAGGCTTCTGCCAAGCAGTTAAATCTCCCTAAGGCTACCTGCTCCACAACTCTTGAAGAAACAGTAGTACTTCTTCAGCATTTCCTGGCTAAGAGAAATCAAATTCTGTCTTCTGGTTCCCTGAATAAATGTGATGAAAAATGGCTAAAAATGGATCATTTTCACGCTTGTTTCTTTAATCTCCACTGTCCACTCCTAGAAAATCAAAGCATAATGCACTCTTGTCCGTGCATATGGATTTATGATGTCCATTTAAATATCAGTCCAGATTTTCTGTTGTATATTTATGAGTAAGAGTTATGACACAGAATTACAGAACTTCAATATCAGTATTTTCAGTAGTGTTACTTTCATAAAGCTGGAGTAGTACAGTAGTGAATTAGGACCTTTGCAATATTTATTGCTGAGATACAAAACCAGTATAGTGCTGTATTTTAAAAAAAAATAATAATTTTGTTAAGATATTTAAAATAAAGACCACCCAAAATAGAGGTCATGAGGGGTTTCTTGGTAGAATAATACAACAGAGAGAAGACAGACTTCCCCTATTTCCTTTGTTTTATTGAAGACAGATGAGCTTGCAGAAGTTACTGTATATTTAAAATTTTAATTGCCTCTAATACTAAAAATTGATATCAATATGAATAGTAAGCTATTAAGAAGAGAGGTTTCAAGTGAAAAATCCTTTCTATTGACTTAAAATAAAAATTTTGCTATTTGGATACCTCTTCAATTTAGCAGTAAAATACTTATTTGGGCAGAGGCATCAGAGACTGCCTTTAAATACAGTTTCATTTCATTTTTTATCCATTTAAAAAAAAAAAAAAAAAAGATTGCCAGCTAGAAACTTTCATAATGTTCAATGCCTGCTCTCTTTTTTTCTGCCAGAACTCCACTTAAACTCCATGGAGGGACCAATAGGTATTGGGAAGTGAGGGGACAATCCTCCTGCAGAACCAAAAGAAATGGGCTTTTTTAGGTTTGTGGAAATCAGTCAAAGAATATCTGAATACCTGCAAATATGTGGTAAATAGTGTGGTAGAATAAACTGATAGAAGCTAATCCTGATGTGACTGAGTTTTCCAATTCCAGGCTAGAGCGTTTGGTCTTTGTCTGTCTGCATCCCATAAGTTTGGGGACGATGGCATGCAGATTTTCACATGCTGCGTTACTGCTTTTATTTCTGTGAAATCACCAACGCTTCATTACTAAAAAGCTGAGATAATGATTATATGGCACTTGCAGACTTTGTGCTGATTTGAGCATCAGGATATGATAACGTGAATTATTTTTCATCTGTTCAGCAGCATTTCGACTCCGTGGAGGCTGAGAGCGTTGTGAAAGCTTTCCATATCAGAAAAAGAGTAGACCAAACCTGATAGGTATCCAACAGAACTGGTTCCTAATGTAAAGAATGATACTTTATTTCCTTCAGATGAAGCAAGCGAACAAGTCTTGCAGTTGAGAGGCATTCAAGGTTTCCCTGGATAGGCTTAGGTTTTCCCGCGGAGGTGTGAAGTGCAGCTCTAATATGAAAAGAGGCTCCGTAGAAATGACCATTTTCTGACTCAGCTGCTGGGAGCCTTATATGTGCTTACAGTTCTGTTTAGTAATGAAAATGCTGATTTAGACATCCTTTGGTCTCGCAGAGTTAATATAGTGTTGGATTAGTGAGTTGTGTCCTGGTCTGTCCTGGTTTTGCTTGTAAATTAACAAAATTAGGTAACTTTAAGTACATCTTCAAACTCCTCCCTTTGCTGCTGTCCCAAGGGTGTTCACAGTGGTGTTTCACTGATGCAGGCTGAGATGGAATTCACCAGAGAGAACACATCTGGTTTAGATCCAGGAGGAGTTTATAGCATTGGCAGCTATAAAGAGATTTTATTCTTTGTAAAGGCAACAAATCCAGCATAGAAATTATTGAAGCACAATGAATACAGTTCTGCAATGCATCTTCAAAAATGAAATAATTTCATCTTTTTTTTTTTTTTAAACTCAGATTTTCTTTCTGTGGGTTCCCACAGTTTCCAAAATGACAATTGGCTTTACAAACACCCAAATGAAAATACAGAACTGTAAAAGAGATCACTGCTCATTAATGCATTTGTTCTTTGTTTTCAAAACTTAATAACCTCCTTTTTCTTTGTGAATGAAGTTTACAAGCCAGCAGTTTTTTTAAAAGACTTCTAACGCTGCTGGAGCAAACGTTACTTCAGATGAGACTCCACCTACAAGCATTTATCTCACTGCTACGCATCCACAAGGCCAAATATAAACTTGGTAACACAGCTGAAGAGCTCATTGCTTTGTGAACTTAAAGTAATTTTTAACTTGAGGCAAGTTTTTGTTTTGAGCCTTATAAAGGAAGGAGCAGTTACTCATTTTCTCTTATTTGAATGGGCTGTATTAAAATGGAAAAATGTGGATGTACAGTAGAGACTGAACTATAAGAGGATCTGCTGCCTGATCAGGGATTAGCTTCCCAGGGTAAATGTTGGACAGACAAAATAGGATGGAAGTAGTGAATGATTACTCTCAAATGCAGACATGTTAAAAGAAAACAAAACAACAACAAAAACCCGAGGGAAGTACTTTTTTTTTTGCCGAAGTTACTGTTTGCTTCAGTAGCTTTGCTACTTTAAAAGTACTGTCTTATTAAACAAAAAGTATGTTTGATATGTATTTCCCCATGTACAAAAAGGTTAGCTTAGAAAAGCCCAAAATCTTAGTCAGAAGAACTGACTTCCTCACTTGGCTTTATAAGGGTTGTAAATCAATCTCACCTGATTCAGTAGAAGACTTTCATTAATTTAGTAGACTTTAGATCATGTTCCTGCCTTCTTGTTGCTTAGCTGAGCTCCTCAGAGTTGTGATATTATGGAGAAAAATTTATAGAAATAAACGATACATTTCTGTAAGAAACTAATTTTTTCCCCAGTTTGTTATATCAGCTTCAGATAATTAGTGTCAATAATGAAGCACTTCTGCATTCTTTTTTAAAAAAATAATCCACTACCGTAAGCATTAACTAATATGTTATGCCTGGATCTGTCTACCTATACGATTCTCATTGTCTCTTGCCGGAGAGATCAATATACACCAAACAACATAATTTGGTCCCTTCTTATTTATGTTGCAGCATCGCAATACTATAAACCAAACAAGTTGTTCTTGTTTTGTCATTTTTAATAACATTCTGGTTTGCTTTAGGCATGCTTAATTCTGTTCATTTCTGATCCATTGATCTGTAACTGGGCAGAAATGAAATTCACTCATGAAAAAGAAATAAAATTTTCATCTTAATCAGTCAAGTGCAGCCACCTCTGGGCCGCTCGGCTTACCTACTCTTCTACCACATCAGTTTCAGATAAAAAATTTAATTAGTTCAATGCACAAGAATTATTATGAAAGGAAAAATACAGTTGTAAAATCACAAATTTAGAAGCCCTGTCTAAGACCTATTTGCTGGGTTTTTTAAAAAATTGCTTAAGTTCATCTACTGAGATGGGGTGGATGGAGTATTGGCAGTAATGTCCAAATATCAGACCTTTTGTGACCAGTTTTTATTTTAAGAGATCTCAGAATGTTTCCTTGATGAGACTAGTTGGAATTTGTGTCTTATACTGGCTAATAAATACTACTGACAACTTATTAATAAATAGCAATGGTCTCAGTCAAGAAAAGTATCGCTCCTAAGTAGGGATGCTAATTTCCAAAGCACAATTAGTTGCCATGAAATCAATGGACAGAAAATTGTACTTGAAGTCAAGCACGGCTGTTTGTTTTCTCTGTGATTTGGGAGATTTACTCTTAGCAGGTAAATAGGTGATATTCATTGTTGATTATTTTCTGTGCGTCTCCCACCGCAGTGCGGCATGGAGTATTTGCTAGTGTCTGAGTTTAGCTAGGACCACCACGTCAACCCTAGCACATACCTTGAAAAATTATTTGGTTGTGACAGAGGGCATGAGCAAAAGACTCGGGTCTACTTAGCTGGTGGGCTCTGACGTCTTAACGGCCTTCAGCCCCATCAGTCTTGGTATCGCTATGTGCTTATTATATTGGTATTTTTTTCTTTTGCAAGGAATCAGTGATATATTTATTTTGAAAATTAAATTGCAAAATAATCTCTTAGCAAGTCTTCAAATTGCATCAATCTGATGGTTTATTTGGGCTGATCTGATTTTCAGAGTATTTTATTTGTGTTTTGGTGATTAGTAAAAGCTTTATTTCTAGTCACCTTGCCACTGTTGTTTAGAAATGCATTTGTGAAAATGGAATTGATTTTTCATTAAGGAGCCTTTATTTTCGGCTACAGATAAGCCAAATTGACCCAGAATATTCTTAAAGCATATGCAGCGGATTGTCTGAATTCCTAAGCTGCCTTCTCAGGTACTTTGCTAATGTGGCATTGATCAATCTACAGATCCCGAAGTGCGGAGAAGCGATAGGAGCGTTGGCCACAGGATGCACTACGAGCCAGAAAGATAAATTGTTTGGGTTGTCTTTTTGCAAGTTTAAGGTCACAATTCATTCATCTTGTTACTTTGCTGTATCCCTTTAGTGGCTTCAATTGCAGGATTAAATATTGAATGGTGGCAGATCATTCAATATATGGCTCTTCTACTTTGGCATTAGGAGGCTTTTCATGCTTAAAATGGAACGATGTGCACACAGAATGCCAAAGGTAGTCGTGCCGACGATCTATTCTGTAAGATTAATCCCACAACAACATTATCAGGCGATTCTTAACACATCGATTTATTCCTGATATGACACTTCTGAAACAAATGGATAAATGCTTGGCATCTACTCAGCATCCTAGGAGGGAGAATGTGGAATTGAGTCCTCTACGGAAAAGATCCATATTTAAAATTAACCCATTAAAAGCTTTGTGAGGAAAAACATTTAAAACTTTTAGACTAAAATTCATGGCCCCTCGTGCAAAGCTGGTCCGTAAGAAAGAAGAACGAGGTAAGAGGGAGGATTCTTCCCCGGAGACCAGATCGTAGCCTGCAGGTTCACCACACACCTTGTTTACAGTCGTGGTTGTGCCGTTATACTTTTCAACTAATATTTCATGTTTCAGTGCCTCTGGCTTCCCGCAGAAAGGCTCCTCTCCGCCCGGCTGCCGGGCTCTGCTCCAAAGCCCCCAGGAAGGCGCAAGGTCCCTGGCAGCCCTTTCCCTTACCGCCCTCCTCTTACGGTAGGCTTTGCGCAGCTTTGGGGTTTCTGCACCAGTGAAAGGAGCAAGAGCATTTTGCCTCTAAGGATTGACACCTATACAAACTGTATGAACACTTTCTGTGTTTGCAAAGAATATTTTATACAGCCGTTGAAGTCGGTAGGTGCATGTGCAGGTGTTGTAAGTGGCAGTGTGATCGTAGTACAAACCAGCTAAAGGAAGGAAATGAGTTGCTATTGATTCTCAGCTTTAGTGCTGTTTTATATAAGGTTTCTAAATTGGCATTGTATTTTGTATGTTATGGAGGCTTTTGTTAAATCTATCTGCAAGTTAAGAGAGAGCCTCTGGGTTTCAAAAGCCCGTGATTAACTTCAGCAAGTGAGAAGTAGCTCCAGAGGTGAAAATGTGGGTTTGCTTTTTAAAATTGTGTCTAATAGTTAAATATGTGTTACATGTGAGCTGGGACAAAAGTGAGATCCAGTCTCGGTCCTCCACCTGACTTGTGGATACTCTGTCATTGGGTGGAATTAAAAGCCTCGGGTTAGGTGCCTACACTTCCTACCGGTGTATTAATTACACTGCCTGTACAGATGTCTTACACTGATACTCACAAAACGCTGAGCAATTTTGCGGCGTCACTCGTGGAGCCAAGCGAGTGCCAAAGAAGAAGGTGTTGCAGAAGCAATACCCAGGAAGGAACTCACGCCCTGGGCTGTAAGGTGACACCTGAACGTTCGCATTCATAATAAAGGAATTTCTCCTTTGGATTTGAGTGCTCCAAGCACGTCGACGCTTTCTTGTGAAATTAGAAGGAAATGTCCTCTGTGATGCAGTCTTTTGGCATCTCCCAAAACTAACGGCAGATGGGTTATTTCTACATACATACATACATATACCTAATATGTGTTAAAACCCTCTCTTTCCAAACTGATTTGAACCCAGGTATCTCCTCTCAGGAGGAACACTTGAGACTGCCGGAGTCTCAGAAGTTCTGGCAGTCATCCGGGATAGGGAGGAGTCTGGTACGAGTCCCACATCCAACTAAAATTTTCTTATGCAAGGAAGAACAGTTCTAATAGAGAAGGCTGACAGAGACCCCCCCAAAAACACCCAGTGTGGTAGGTATGCTGTCAGAGCACATTTCTCGAAAGTCAGAGATCTCTTTTCAGGCACTTCCTGCAGGAGGATGTGATTCTGAATCGCTCTTGTGCCGTATGAAAGGTGTAAGAAGGATCCCATCTTTAGCTTGTTCGTGATTCAGTCTGTGTGGGTCCGTAGGGGAAGCAAACTCCCGGAGCGCTTTTCAGAACAGAAGTTGTTGACGTGTTACAGAGATGAGCTTAGTGAAACTAGCTGACTAGAGAGATTAGGACAAAATTGTTTCTAAGGTTTATTCTCAACCATTAATTTGGGTTGTGGTCTTAAGTATGAAAAATATATGCTAGGCCAGGTTCTTAAATTAGTGCTTTTTACCGTGTTGCACTTCTGCAAATATTAAGATGCATGAATTCCGGTTGCCTGCCTGCCAAAATCTCATCTGGATATGGTTACTACGTCTATACAGCTACTGTTCGGGTGCTAATGTCTGTAAATATTCAGGCTAGCTAACAAGGCTGTTGCTTTCCTTGCAGTTTCTTCATGTAAGTGATTCTTTAAACTGACCGTCTTAATACATTTCAACTCTAAATATTCATTGAATTGAATGAGTTGAATTGATAGTTGAAGCTTATTGATATTCAACATTTTTTCCTAATGCCAGTATAATGTTTTTTGTTGTATACAACACCTTTTACAGTTTGCTTTAAATTGCTAATGTGTTTGTTTATTTCTCGTGCCAGTATAATGAAAGCTTCCTTGGCAATGGTTTTTACTGGAAAATAGCGTGTATGAAATGCTCTATTGGGTGGTCGTATGCGTCTTTGAAAATTAACTTTTATGTGTATGGGAATAGTTGTCTTAGTTATGAAAAACTGGCATCCTGTTTCCTCTGGATTTGGCAACAAGTGAAGTGATTATAGTCAAAGATTTGTTACTAGAATCCCAAATAGTCTTGAGCATAGAGTTAAATATATCATAGAATCATAGAATCATAGAATGGTTTAGGTTGGAAAGGACCTTGAAGATCATCGAGTTCCAACCCCCCTGCTATAGGCAGGGACACCTCCCACTAGACCAGGTTGCCCAAGGCCANGGGCCATATATATATATATATATATATAATATCAGGATTTTTTTTTCTGTAGCCAAAATCCTTGCTTGTACCAAAGGAATATTTTAATTCAATTGGCTGTTGTTGACATCATAATACCATCAAAGTCAACATGAAATATGAGCAAAAGATTCTTTTTGGGGATCAAGAGTCTGTTCCAGTATTTGTGCTGTAGATTCATTTTTTTATGTTATCCACCTATCATGGTGCAAGATTCCTTTCGATCTCATGGAGAACTACACCTAAGAATCAACTGCAGAATATGTAGTAATTCAGATTCAAAATAAACATTTCTCCTTGGTGTTTGAAATATTTATTTTAATATCTTCTGATACAAATAGATCCCACATAAGGACATTCTTAGATAGCTACACATGCTCCCTACATACTTCCCTGTAATGTTGATTGCAGATAAATTGCTGCATAGGTGTCATGGTGTAGACACCACAAATAATCGTGACATTCTCCTTTTTTTTGGTGAAAATGTCTTTCTCCTGGGCTTGAAGATGAAATAGCAACGATGAGAAAAACAGCATGTTACTTTCTTGAATCTACAGGGTGATAAAATCACCAATTACATGAAAAGTTGGCTGGAATGGTTTTCCTTATTTCAAAAAAAAACTACTTTCACTTAAATGTTGATTTTTCTGGTTAGAGAGTGATTTAATCTCCTCATTTCCTTTGTCTAGATTTTTTTTTTAGCACCATAGAATTAATAACCCCATTATCACATACTCACATAGCCTTATTTTTCATTGTTTCATTATTGTCTGTTCGATTGGCATAAAATCCAAAATGCAACTTTGGAGGTGAAAAGCATCGCTGGCCTGGAGATTTGACTTCTGATTTTATATATAAATATAAAAAAATATATATATAAATGTGAACGAACTCTCCTGTGTTGATAAGCAATGTATGTGACCCATGACGGGCAGCTTGCTGTTCTGGTGGAGCGAAATATTACAGCTAGAGCATGCAGGCTTTTGCTTCACTGGACTTGGAATAGATTAGTAAAGTACTCTCCCAGCTCAAAGGGTTTTAGTTTGGTTCTTTTTTTCCCCATGATGGATTATAGATAAACTCATATGCAAGTTTATTGCAAGATTCCTCTGAGACCCCTAGCTTTTTATGAATGGAAAGGTCATTTATAAATGTTCGACATCATTGTATTTTATTATTTTTCCCATAGGGCAAGATTGCAGTGTTTTCTGTAAGAGACTGCAATCAGATTTTACAACCACACAGATTTAATGTGGTACATATTACTTGGGCTTGGATAACTGAAGACTGTAGTGTAAAATATGTTTTGATTTCAGCTCATGGAGCTCTCTTATTCATATGTTATAATCTTCAAACCAGAACACAGACTTTACCGAGGCCAGAAGTCTTCAATTCTAAGTAACTGATGCAGCGCCAATCTTTGCCTAGCATGTAGTTTTCTATAATGCTGGAAAGTTCCAAACAGTTTTCTCTGACACGTCTGATAATTCTTTGTCAGAGTGGCTTTGAAGTCCACTATTTGTGGACCTCTGTTTGAACTGTGGGGTCATATTGATGCTTGGTTTGGTTCACTCAATTATACTTCATATTTGTATTTGCTGGTCTTGGTTCCTGAATCTTATTCCTTTGGGCCTAACACATCTTTCAGTCACTGTAACATCTAGTTTGTTATCATCTGTTTAAAAGCATTAATATTAACTAGAAAAATCTTTACCCAGGGAAAGTCCAGGACTTGAACGTGTGCAGCCATAAGTTGCATTCATTATTGCAACATAAAATGTCAATTAGTAAATTTGAGAGTTAAAGCAATAAAAACAGCTCTGTGATTTGAGAGAGAGATTCAATGTCAGGCACCGAAATTCTTCAAGCATTTCTTCCTTGGCTTAAAGCTCTAAAGGCAACTTGGATTTTATTAGTAAGGCTTGGTAGCAAAGTGCATCCCTGTATTTGTGTTATCACTAAATCCAGAACCCCCACGCTCAGTCTCGCACCAGGAGAAGAGACACCATCTCCAACTGCAAAGCTGTCTATCAGCATTTAAAGGAGTGTTGCTAAAGTTTAGAAGTGGTTTCCCAGGATCTTGGGAAAAGCGTGGGGGTAGGATGAGTTCCTCATCACAGAGTATTTTGCATATGGGAGAGGAAATACTCGATGATCTTCAAGGTCCTTTCCAACCTAAACCGTTCTATGATTCTATGAAATAATCTTTCCATATTCCGAAGCAGACAATCAATGAGAACTCCAACTAAACCTGAGAGAGCTTCTAAAAGGTTTGTGTGGAACATGTTCTCTAGCATGCAAATGTATCCGTGACTAGTGCCGTGTTTTAAATTTCTTACCTAAAAGAGAATGGCTGTATTGCTTACGAAGTCCAAGGTGCAGGACTATACTCCCACCTCAGGGCAATACAAAACTTGGAGTAGGAAAGCGAACGCGAAGCGTCTTGCTCACGCGCATCGATGTGGGAATACCTGGCAGCTCAGACTCACAAGATTTCCTCTTGAGAGGTTTAGGAAAGATGGTTTCTCTTAAACTAAAAGATGTGTTTGTCAGTGGCACACAGCTGTGGTAAGTGCCAACTTCTTTGTAAAGTACTCAGTGGCCCATGAGGCTTTAGATTTGTAGATTCAGCTCAGTGTGTAGTGCCGGACCCAGATGTTAGATAGCTCTATCATATTAGTATTTAAGTGGTGCATAGGTAGGACTTTAACACACTTTACCAGAAGCATCTAATCGGTGTTTTGCCTGTTTATAAATTGCACCATACTGGTGGTTTTACCCTGCACAATACCATATTTTCAGATGCTATTTAACAATCTATTGGCCAAAGAGAAGGGAGTCTGCTGTTTCACAGTGGGGTCTGTTATTTCACAGGGTAGCCCAGTGGTTCCTTCTTTATTTGTTAGTGTTCTAAGACAAGTTGATTTACTGCCTTGAAGTGTCTGTAGTATATTTAGCAATTTTAGAAACATCTTTTTGTGTATGAAATGTAGTAGCTCTTTTCTCTGAGAGGAGTCTCAAATTTTTGTGTTAAGTTCTGTAAATACCAGGGGGTAGGCCAGGTTCTTGCAAGTACTCACGAAACATTATTTTGATAAGACTTTCTGAAGCGAACTGATTTTGAGGCATTGCTTGTGGGGTGTATTGGCAATGAGAATACAATGAGATTGAGGCAACTGTCAGCTGGCAAAGAAAGTAGTCTTATGCATGGAAGTGTCAAAAGTGACAATATTTGATAGGGACAAAACTGTTTTCCCTCCTCCTGTGCATTTTCCATAGTTTGTTGCCACCTAGCAATAGGCGAGAAACAGTTCATGTTTCCCTTCAAATGAACCTTGCACACGCAGACACGCGCCCATACTGTTTTTCCTAGTAAGTATCTTGAGTAGGCAGTATATAAACCAGCCCTTTTGGAGAATCCAGAGAATAACTGTCCCTATTCCCCTGAAAATAACATGGTGTGCCTCCTAAATAAGGACAGCTGGCAGTCATGAGTAAGTGCATCATAAAATATGTGTATACATGTGTGTATTGTGTGTCTGTTTTAAGGTATCTCCGACTGCTCTACCTTGCAGTTCCTGTCTGCTGTCTCGTTAAAACCCTCAATTTTCAATATGGGCAAGTATACAGTGGGGTTTTATATCGCAAGTACATAAATTTGTTGCTCTCTGTAGTATTTGTTCATGTGTGATATGTAGAGCTGAATATGGGAGCAAAGGGGAAATGACGTTGCGTGTCACAGCTGAGTTTGCACATTTCTCACTGTGAGATCCCTTCTCCTCCTTTCCTCTCTCTTCCCCTTCCTTCATCCTAGTGAAATTTAAATCTGTTGTCTGGGGAGTTTGCTGGGGAAGTGAAGTGTTCCATGGTGTAACTTTACGTACGAACCAGAGTGGATGTTAATGAAGCTTCAGGCATGTAGCAGCCAGGCAAACTTTGGCCAACGCCGGTTTACCACCTTCTGGGTGTTCATCGGAGTGCTGTAACAAGACAACGTTAGGCACGGTTCCTCCTTAACACTCCCTCGCACTAGCTGAGGTCTGTTTTAGCTCTGTTTTTACAATTCTCTTTCCTGAAAGTCAAGTTGTAATAAAACCGGCCGAGGCTTTCTCCCGTAGTTCAGCTGCTCCTCGAATGTACCCCTCAGGACTGCTGAGTCCACTCGACAGTCTGTGGTTTTCAATTACGGGCCACAGATGACTTTTAAGGGACCTGGCGAAGGTAACCAAGAAACTTGAGCTTGGCAAGATTAAATTTGCTGCATAGGGACCTTCATCTTCACAGGAAAATTCTTAAGGCTCTGTGAAGAAAAAGAAAAATTCATTAAAAAGGCTGAAAACTACGCATAGCTCCTCTGAAAGTGACTTTTATATCATGATAGTTCAAAAAAATCATCTGGCCTCTACCCACCGGAATACACTAACCTTTGGCAGGTGGAAGAAAAGAATTTTTGGTAGGTTATGAGAGTTATATTTATTGCATAGTTACATAGTTTATAGGTTTGTTCATCCTGCATGAATTTATGTCAGGCTATATTGATATTCACCAGACATTAGTTTGTTCTAAAATGAGTAGCACATGTTTGTGCGTCCGATGACTTAAGATGAGACATTGTGAACTGAAACATGTCTTGCCCTTTCCCGGTTATGGATTTCTCATTCTTTAAATGATGAATAGAAGAACGGCTGTTTGATTTCAAAATATTTGTACGACTATCGTGTATATAGTATCATGTTTATGGAGTATATCCTTTGGATGCTTCTAAGCTAGTGACATGAACAGATTTTACAGATACAGAAAACGAGAAGTGAAGGTAGTGGCATTTGGGTACTGGAAGTGTTTCTCATATTCACGGAGAAAGACGCTATGCAAAGCTGTTTATATAGTGGTATTAATCAGAATGCATTTCTTACCTCTGTAAGGGCCCATATATACACGTACAGCAGTAGAGTTACTCATGTTTGTAAGCATATTGAAACACAATCCTTACTGTAGTAATATTGTATACTTTTTTTTTTTTAATATTTCCTAATCTGTATTTCCCATGCAGCAAAGGGCCAGAAATCAGATTTGGGCCGTAAGGAACTGCTGCTTTCCCCTTTGGCATGAGAGAGAGCGCTCCAGGTACCAACTGAGCAAAATATTAATAGTGGCATACAGTTTGCATTAATTTAACATTTGTGAAGCTTAGTGGCTGCAGCTAAGATTCAACTCTGGATGGCAATGGAAATACGCCCCCAATCTGCTGAGATGGTCCTGACCTGTGTCAGGAGGGGGGGTTACTTGGAATTCATTTCCATTAGTTGTTTTCCCAGTTTGTCTTTTCCACCCGTTCCCCACGTGAGTTATTCCTACAAAATGCAAGTATATATTTTTGACAGCAAGGCTGCAGGAAGCGCAGCTTAGAGCAGACAGAGTTTTTAGTATTTTGCCCTAACAGTCTAGAAAATTATCATACAGTCCCAGAAATCAATAAGCGCAGCCAGAATGCAATTCTCCCTCCTACAGCAAGCTCTGCAGTTGTTTTCCCCAACAGCTGGCAGCCTGCGGGCCTGAATCGTTACGGCCTCGGCCCTTCCTTTGTCACTTGGGCATGACCTGCCTTGCTCAGAAATCCTCCTCGTTCGGTAGCACCCGGCGTTTGTACCTGCTCCCTCTCGGGGTCCCACCAGTGACAGTCACCAAAGATTCTGGCCCACCGTGCTGCTGCTGCTGCCATTTATATTTACAGCTGACTTTAGCTGAGGGAATTACAAACTGAACCTCGACACCCTCAGACACACCTGCTAATGACTCCTGAAATACCTGAACGGCAATGGGCATTGCGAGACTACGTGAAGCACCAAAAGAGGCATCTGAGAAGCATGATCCAAACGCCAGACCGCTTCACGGCAGTTTAAATATAGTAGTAAGTCACATTAAAAATGTTTTTCCCGAGCTGTGTGAACAAAATCTTTATTAACGTAAGTGAAATCTGATTTGATATAAAAGAACTCATAAGTCATCGTTTAAGATCTTCTGTTCACTGTCAGGAGCAGTGGATGCTTATACATTATATAAAATAGTATCTTTATTACCTCCTCGAGTTAGTTTTCAGCTGTTTTTTCTAACTAATTGGCTTCTCATACATTCATTTTATTGTACTTGAAGTTTAATATTTAAACTGCTTAACATGCTAATCGATTAGTAGAGGGCCAGACCCTGCTACACGTTTTTATCATGTACTTTTATAGACCTATCTGCACCTAGTTAATCTTTTTCCCTCGTGAACCCAATCAAATTGCCTATATCTGAAGTACTTGCAGTTCCTTAAAGGCACAGATTTCCACTGGAGATCTATATTCTCACTAGGGCTGATGATGCTGGCAATTTTATTTTTATGCTGTGTGCTCCTCTAGTCCGTCAGGGCTGAAGATGTGTGAACTGGGGCATAAGGTGAAGATATTTTTGTTGCTCTTCTAAAAACTAAGGTCTCCAAAATCCAGTTTTTGTGTATTTGTCAACTGTGGTATAGCTGCCGATTTGCTAAATCACCCCTTAATGAGGCTCAGGAGACTTGGACTCTGTGTAGTGCTGGTAAGAAACCCTGTATCGTCTACCCCACGGTGAGCCCAGTCTGCCAGGAAAGTTATAGACCTGAGGTGGGTACAAGTCTGAGCATCATCAGGTGTTAAGGTGGTGCAGTTCCCTCATTAGCACCAGGACACCACAGGTTGTTTCAGATGGATACGTGATATGGTATGAGATGGGCACTGTGATACCTGGTTGTCCTTGCTCAGAGAACCTTCTTCCTCTTGGCAGAACTGAGATCCTGAATCAAAGAGGGAGTGGGGACGCGTAAGGGGTTGTGCCAAGAAACGATGTTTGGGGTGGAATGGTTTTTCCATGGTGCTCTAAGGGGAGGTTGGGGGCATGAAGGGCACAGTGTGTCAGCGCAGGGGACGTGCTGTGGGGTGGCTGCAGTATGTTTGGATGTGGGTGGATGGTACTGGGGGGACTTGCAGGAGGCTTTGGGGGTGTCATGGGCTTGGGAAGCAAGAGGTCAGGCTACTGTGACACGGGGGAAGGCTACGGGGGTCATACGTGGAGTGGGAACAATATGTACAGTGGAGTAGCAAAAGTGTGGGGTTTTTTTTTTCCTTTAAAATCTTACATGCTTTTGAAAAATGAGGGCACCTTAGACTTGAGCCAGCGTGGTATTCCTTTTTCCTTTCCTGATGCAACTTCCTGACCCCCAGGAACAGCAGAAAAACATCTTTAGTGGGGTGTTTGTTTTATTTTGTTTGTGGTTTTGAAGGATGTGAACAAGAAGTGAGGAAAAAAATGTATTTTAATGTTTTTATTTCAAATTAATTTAGTGATTTAATCAGCCAAGCCTACTTTTGAAACTGGGAAGGATTGCTATTTCACGACTTAGAAACAATTATTCCTTTCCAAGTATTATCAGGCTGTTAATTCCGGGCATACACTTAGCAAATTGCAAAAAACCTGTGTGTTTAATCGCAAACCCCATTTGCCTGTACAAGAAAGGGAAGGAAAATATGCTCATCATATTTTTCAGGCAGCAAGTCAATGTGGAAGCATTTATGTAGGTTCCTCCCCACTAAGCCCATTATATCTGCCTTCGGTCATGGGTTTGCTCTGTTAAGATGTCCGAGGCAGAGCAGGCAGGTTGCTAATCGGAGGGTTAAAGGTGACTTGCTGAAATGGAACTACGTAAGCCAGACTTAATGTGAAAAGACAAAGAAAAGCAGGGAAGAGACAGAGAAGAGAGAACAGCAACAGCTTTTTCTCCGATCTGCGCAGCGAGGGTGAGGTTAGCCTGCACGTTCCCCGCTTATTTTGGTCCAGTTTGCCCTATTTCAGCATACCTGAAACATACCTATTCGAGGACGGGGTATTTTGTTAGAGGTTTGTCTAAGAGGAAAGCTTTCCTTAAGTTTGATTTGTGTCGTCATCGCTGTAGTATTTATAACAGGTAAATAAAATAAAGGTAAGCAGCGTGTCAGAGAAACGGGTGGAAAGACTTATTCACACTGAGCAGTGAAGAGCAGAAACGTCCCGGTTTGCGCTGAGCCCAGCTGAGGGGTGCGCGTGTTACAAAGCGCCGCGCGGCAGTCGCGCCACTTGGGGAGGCAGGAGCCTGGCTGCATCCGCCAGGAGCTTCCCCCAGACTAACAGACCTTGTCAAGAGGTACGGCATGCTGCTAACGCGCTTTGATGTTTCTGCAGCTCAGAGGTACTTGCATACTTGCCAGGTCAGGAATTTTAGCGGCCGTATGTAGACATCCATCCTTAGATGTGCAATTTGAAAAACGGTTTGGTAATAAATGGAAGGCAGGCATGTCCCTATTTTACAGAATACTTGAAAGTAAGTAATATTTTTTTTTTTCTGTTAAGCACGTTTGTTTTGAAACCTGCTCTGGTTTCTGAAAACAAAGCCTAATCAAGAAATCCAAGAATCGAGATGCGAGGTGCAGATTCTTCTTATCTTTTCATTACCATAGTTACTTGCATATTGGTTATATGATAATTATTGTGAACGTCCCACTGATTTTACTGAGAAATGAGATTTGTTTTCCATATAGAAATTTAATAAAAGCTAGCATATAAATACTGAGAGAGAATGAAAAACACCCTCACTCTTTTTATCAAGTGATCTAACATTGTGATATTAGCACCCACGTAGCTAGTGTATGTAATATTTTTCCAGTCATTAAAATGATTACTAGTGAATAATGCGTTGTGAAAATGCATTGTAAAACCATGTGTAGCCTTTCAACTCACTTCTTTCATGTCATTTCATTCAATTTAAACCTGTTTGACATTGTCCAAGTTAACAAGTTACTCTCTTCTGTTCAGCACCTACTGGTGCCAACCCGTAAATCAACGTGCAGAAGCATGAAAGACCTCATTAAATCTATTTTTGTGTGAGTTAACAGATCTCCAAATTAACCTTTCTTGAAAAAGAAAATAAAATAAGATAGTAAAGGTCAGCCTTTTTGTACAACAAAGTTTGCTGACCACAGAGATTTTCAAGCCTGATGGCACATTTGACTGCACGGTTGTCTCATCATTTTGGCAGTGATCTGTTTGATGCCAGCGAGGAATGCTAAGACTTTAACTGTCTGAAATGTGTTAACATGTAGACTTTTTTTTTTTAAGGCAGGAAGTGAGAAGTGGAAGAGAAAATGTCTTTACATTCAGTTTTTTTTCCAACAGCAGTGAATTATTGATGTGAAATGACTTTTGCTAATAATTTGGGGGCAGAAGTGCTCATCTCTCCATTCACTTGCCAACTCTTTGAATGGCAATACAATCTTGCATTTTATGTTTGATTCATTCTGGTAGAATTCTCCGTATTTCACTAATAGGTAAAAACAATATTTTGACACAGTAGTTGCAGAAAGACTACGTAAGAAAGCCATGTCTTACTTGAATGTGGATTCTTAACAGTTTAAGGCAATTAATTAGATCTCTGAAGGCAAAAACTAAGCCTGTATATGCTGTAGTCATAATGATATTCAGCCATGTCTGAAGATGTAGGGAAAATTTATTTTAAGCACGTCCCTTTTTCAGTATAGGGTATAGAAACTAATGTACTTCCAACAGAAATCACAAATACAATTCACCTACATTATGCATAAAAGACAAATGACAAACATTTCCAAAATCTGCAAATGGGAATGTCTATAAATAAAAACACTTTAGTAACATCAAATAAAAGCAGAAGAAAAAGATAATAAAGCGTTAAGAAGAAAAATGAAGATGCTGAGAGTACAAATAGCATTTTAGTAACAACATTATTACAGCAACATCTATACTTTTGAGTTTGAGTATCTCTTATAGAGAACTAAAATCTGATTAAAAATGTGTCAAGTAATGGACGGTGCAGAGTGCAAATATTTGCAGCAAGCTGCAAGACAGTTTAGGTGTTACATTGGTTGAAATTACTGCTACACTGAACCAGATTCATTTTTTCTTGTTGTTTTTTTCTTGATGTTTTTATTTCAATTTATACAATTTAAATAAGAAACAATATGCTTCCATTAAAAGAGTGCATTGTGTGGTCAAGGTGGGCTCTTCCCCTTTTGTCACTACCTAATAGAACACATCAGCATTAATTAAAGCGTTTGGGGGTTGGTTCTGAAGACCTGCTCAGTGTCGAACTTGATCGAGCATCTATGACATAAAATCACACCCGGGGACAATGTGACTCGTTAAGAACCTACCTATAATATCTAAGTGGAATAAAATGGTATTATCACGGGGGCTTCAGTGGAGAGATTATGTTCTGTATGTCTTATGCTGTCAGTGCTAAAATGACTCTGACATTTAAAAAATCACAGATAACTAAAATATTGGTGCAATAAATTCTTTATTAAACATCACATTCATGGCTAAAAAAGAAGAAAAAAATCACAGTTAATGTTGGCTTAGGTGGGTGAACAGATTAATTTATGGCTTTGTTAAATAGAGGAAAATGAAACCCAGGAAANCATAGGAAATATTCTCTGTGAAATACTGTAGTATAAAGTGTCTCTCAGTAAATTAAAAATCCATTTTACAAACTCAAAAAAAAAAAAAATTCAAACCCAAACTCTGAAATTATTCTTTCAAGTTTGTGCTGAAAACTGCCTTAGATAGGAAACAAAAAGCCCTTAAATGAATCAGTTATGTTAAATGTTAAATGAATCAGTTTGAGAGGATGCATATTGAAAAACAACTGGAGGAGAGCATAATTTGATGCTAATGACTTTGTATCAGCTAAGAAATTCAGGACACTGAAGGGGCAGGACAAATTAGGGAGAAATCTGTGGCCAGTAAGTTTGGTGTTTGTTTTTTTTTTAACCTTTCCTTTAATGGGGCAGGTGTTGGGCTTCTTGTTGCGGCCGTTAAGATGAAAAGGAATGAAAGGAATCCTAACAATGTTAGCCAAATCTAGGCAAAAATAGATGATTTCCCCAGAATAAGGCAGAAAATGCTGAAGTATCAAATAATTATTTCTCTTCTGGGCTCGGATGGAGGAAGAGGAGGCAAAGAAGACAGATCATATGATAAAATATTTACTTTTTCTATGGAAATATTAAATTGTAGCTATTAATACTGGATGTTTTCAGGCACTGTGGCCAGATAACTTCATTCAGGAGTGCAAATGTATGTAGCAAAGCAACAGGTAGACATAAAGCAGATGAGTTCAGACTGCAAACGCTGATGCCAATTTATAATTGAGTTGCATTAAGAATATTGAAAGAGCTGCCTGAAGAGCTCTTCCAGTTGTTAGTGTTGACTTCTATGAAGTTGTCTAACACTGGAAAACTTTTAAAGAAATGAAAGTAAGACAGTGCTGTTCCCTATGCTTTATAAATACTGGCCATGTATAATTTTACAAGGCTGACTGTTTTTCTGGTGAAGTAACTGACTGAATGATGCAGGAATCATTCATGTGAATTTTAATATTAACATTTAACCTTCAGTGGCATTTTACCATCAAGACTAATTAACCACTGAAGCCACCTGTATGGTTTTGTGGAAGAATTTCAATTGCCAGAAGTTTTAATCGTGGTCTTTTCTCTGAAAATCAAGTTAAAACAGAAATGTAACTAATGGCAGTTCTGTGGCCGGTGGTCTGCGCGCTTGCAGTGATGTCCTCGAGTCTGACTTCCATTTGTAGCATGCAAAATATGCAAGACCATAGACCTCGGCAGGTTTACGCCATGTTACCATTGCATTCTTTATTTAAAAATCTTCACGAAGGAAGATACTAGGAGACTTCTTCTATAATGTCTGTTTTATTTCCAGCAGCTGTCTGTAGGCTGTTCTTTCAGAGGCATAGTTAGAATAATTGCTATAAAGCCTTTTGAGATGGTAAGGAATGTGATACTTCAGACCATCTGCAAAATGGTGGCCTTACAGTAAAAATGAAATGAATAAAAGAAGGACTAGGTACTCACTGTATTAATCTTTTTTTCTCTGTCTATGATCTTTTTTCTTTTACCTGTAATAGAGCTCTAACCTTTAAATGTTCTCCGAGCTGAACAATTTTTCATGATCCAGCTGTCTCAGGATTGTTTTAGTTCAGTTTAATATTTCTTTTGATTCACTGTTGGGTTTTTTTTTAGCTATTTATGGGATTTAACTCCTGTGCCAGTCAGGGGTTAATAAATCATGATTTGAATAATTATAAAATGATTCCAGTTGAATAAATGAATATGACCTCATTAGAAAAAACTCTTAAGGCCACTGGCTTTTGCCAACAAATAACTGTTTGATGCCACATTTCCATACCTCTTCTCCCAATAAAATATAAACATTACCAAATCTCTGCTTCAAAAGATTAAAAAAAAAAAAAAAGCTGAATTGAAACATATTGTTTTCTTGATCTATTGATATAACAATTCTTCCCTGATGTTTTTATAATGGAAAATACAGTTTGTTTTTAAGGATGAGACTTCACACGACAGGCAAGCCAATCCAACATCCGTTTGCATCAGAAGGGGATGATCCCATCCCACTTGACTCCAGCCAGATGCCATGGCCATTTCTTTTGTAGACTGAGCACTTAATTACCCAGACACAGAGCATGTCAGTTCACCGGCTGATCCAGGGGTGATGGTGGATGCTGGCATACACGGCGCTGGTACTACCTCCATCCTCAGCCGGCGGCTGTTATTCCTTTGTATTGGGGCAGGCTTTCATCCAATTTATTAATGATCTGGTTGAGGCCATTGAGCCAGCAGAGTATTATTGCCTGCTCCTCTCCCCACCCCTTCTACCCCCAATTTCTTTGGATAGTTTCCTGAAGATTTACTAGTTTGAACTTGCTCCCTGCAGAGTCAGACCATCAGCACAGTTGACAAAACACAGGAGGCCGGGTTTGGAGAAGACGGACGTAACTGCAGCAGCACTAAATATTTTAATGTCAGCTTTAATGGAACTGTATCCTAACCCTGAAAAAAATGTCTTTCCATCACCAGCCAGCTGAAGCAACTCACCCTGCAGCTGCGCAGGCGGATCTAACAAAAGAGGGAGGAGGGAGGTAGGAATCCATGGCTTTAAGGGGTGGGAAGGGGGACCTCCCCTTTTGGCGGCCTTAGACTGGCATAGCTGTAACATGAAACTGCTTAAGGTTTACTGAAGAATCTGGAAGTGCCTGATTCGGTTTTACATCATCTGATTTGCACTCGTGTGTACTTTCTCATCACTCTTTGCAATTTGTATTTACAGTACAAAATTATTTGTGAGGCAGAGAAAGGAAGAAATTCATTCAAATATGAAAGTGCAAATAGGACTTTCCATAAATAATTAACCTGTCAAAATATCTACTTCAAAACTAAATGTAAATTTATTTTGGATATCCTGATAGTGTCCCCAAGAGCCCTTGTTATGGTTTGATGAACCCACTATGTATTCTCTCACCCAATGACCCCTCCCCCCCCAGGAGGAGGAATCGGGGAAAAAACAAGGAAACCTGAAAAACATAAACAAAACAGATTTAATAGAAT
>VUYV01000584.1:138710-287933 GCA_008711295.1 Anarhynchus alexandrinus | reverse complement strand
GAGACCTTGAAACCCACACACCATAGCTGGCTATAAAGTAAGTATTTTCACAAATTCAGACACTAGAGTCTTCTAAAAATGCAGTTTTCCTGAGCATTAGAGACCTTACTGAAAAGTAAAATTAAAGATAAATTAATCCTGTGTCTCTCAAACCAGGACACCCCTGTACTCCCTCTTGCAGTAGGCTTAGCTCATTGTACTGTTGTACCTTCTTATTTGACATCCCTTTCCTAAGAAGGCACAAGGCATAACAGGAATTCACTGTCTGTTCCCTTACTT
Source organism: Anarhynchus alexandrinus (assembly GCA_008711295.1). NCBI lineage: Eukaryota > Metazoa > Chordata > Aves > Charadriiformes > Charadriidae > Anarhynchus > Anarhynchus alexandrinus. The sequence goes on along the minus strand of VUYV01000584.1, from coordinate 287,654 downwards.
GTCCCACCTGTATTTTCCCAGGCTTCAGAAACTGGGTCTCAAGTGAGAGAGAAGAGGTAGGTCTTATGTTTTGATGTGGTGCTTGGATCAGGCAGGTACGGGCCGCTAAACAGGAGGGAGCAGGGCAGTTCTGTCTGACGTAAGTTATTCCTGCTCCAGAGTGTCACTCGCCTCTTTTCTTTACTGATTCTCTTTCGTGTCTGTTGAACCATCTTTCAGCTATTGCAGAATGACACCTTTGTTTCCCCGAGCGTTCTCAGCGTTGCTGATGTCCACGTAGGCTCCCAGCTGAGTGGGTTTGCTGTCAAACCATCCAGACGTCCCCATATGCGTGAGCAATGCATGGGACTTCACAAGTTTTCTTCATTGAAATGCGCAGGAGCTGACCTGCTTCGGGTGAACCTGACGGTGTTAGGACAGATGTGAGGAAAAGCAGCTCATTCTGTTAGCTTGTTTGTTCTGGGAGCGGTTACAATTTCCAAGCCGTCGGAAGAGTGACTGACTTCAGCCTCGTCTAGCTCACCAGCCTTGTCTGGTGTCACCGAGCTTTCTGAACAGGATATCCAGAAAAGACCCTGTTATTAGAGAGAGTGAAGAACATAGTAGTACTCATTAGAAGCTACGGTTTTAACTTCCTATTAAGGAAGCTTTTCATACTTAGCTTTCAATACTTAAGCTTGTAGCGTTCCAGGTTACCACCTCCTTGTCCTTAGGCAGCTACTGGAACACCCATTTCAGAGGTGAGGTGACTGTACGTTAGTCACCCCATGCGCATTGCTGAATTATGAGTCAATGCTGCATCATCTGCAAGCGGCCATGGGATTTGTGAGATTGATAAAAGGTGCTTTGTTTCCTTCATTGTTCGTCACAGGTTTGGGTAAGGAGGGAGTGGTACGTGTTGGTAATTGTACTTTCAGGTATCTGGAGTTGCAGGCACAGGTTTATAAATTAATGGTCAATATTATGTTAAAATAGGAATGTTACTTTATAACTGAGAACAAATAGCGTGTCAAATTAAAAATAAACTTGTCCTTCTCTAAGCTCTGTTCAAACAATTTTACTGGTGGGTTTGTCGAGTTTGCTGGGGTGTGCACCGAGTCCTGTACTTAAAAGATGATAACCACTTACTCTCCAGAGCCCTACTAAAGAAATAATGTTAAAAATTATTTCTTCTCTGCAAGTTTTGTCAAGCCACAATAATTTCCTATATTTCATCTGAAAGCATCCTTGCCTTTTCCCTAAGTTTTGACACCATGACAGGTTTTGTAGTTGGAAAACTGAATGTTGTAGCACTGTATTCTTGAGTATTAAATGCTTCCGTTTATCTGAAATCTGAAATTCAAAGTTAATAAATACAAAATCAGTAGCTTCAAAATTATTAATTTTAAATATGATTCAGCTAGTGATGAGGTTTTGTGTCCAGTCTATAATAATGGACAAATCCATGAATAAAGACACTGCTACAATTATAACCCTTCCTCTTATGATTTCAAAATTAGATATTATTGCTTTGTACGTTTCATTTTCTGTAAAATTGTTAACATGATGCATAGTCATTACTTATAAGAACTGTTAATATCATTGGGGTAAGGACTTCACACTGGTGAGACCCTGCCAGTTGGTCCAGGCACCATATGAAGGCTTGGGGTGAGCTTGGACCCTCCTTATCTCATCAAGGAGCATTTAGGAGGCCATAGAGCAATCTGAGCTCACCCTCTGAGCTCGGCAGCCAACTGCTTCAGCATGTCCAACGTAACACTGTCGTCTTGCTGTTTTCTCTGGATCTTATATTCACCTACCTCTGCCCGAGGCCTGAGCCACTATACCTACAGAAGTGTTTCTGCCCTTGCCGTGAGGTTATATAGCCCTATCACGCGCATCTTTTCATGTGGGGGGACTTTTCTGCTGGTACTGAATTGCTTCAAGTAGATTTCCCATAGCAGAAGAAGAAAGAAAATGATGATGTAATTCAGTGAGAAAAGGAATTGCAGCAGTCTCTCGAAGCAAGCAGAGTTCCCTTTATACTTGGTTATGTATGAGTACTGCTGGACTCTGGAAATAAATATATATATTTCTATATATATATTTTTAAGTGTCTATTTGTAGCTAAATGGGACTTAAAGACAGGAGTAGCGTTTGTGTGGTTATACACATTTGGCTTTGAGCTTTCTCGATACCATGAGGTAAGAATTCTTCTCAAATGCTGTGCACCTGTATGTGCTTGTAAACCAGCAGAGCTGAGTTAATTTATGCTGTGTTTCACTTAACTGTTTATATCAGTTATCAGACTTTGTTGTTAGTTCTCTACATATGTCACTCTATATGCTTTTTTTTCCCCTTGCTTCCCATATTATTCACAGGAAACGTAGGTTTACCCATCAAGAAGTGCACTGTTACTCTTATACATATAATTATGTAGAGAGAGAGAAACAATATGAACATGCAGATTATTATAGTCAATATGTGCTTCATTGAAATTACTGCTTTTCACTGGCAACTTAGCAAAGCACAAGGAAAGAGGTATCGGTGCCTGTAGGACGTTCAGTAAGTTTACCTGCATGTAGGCTACTGGTTCACAACTAGATTTATTTTGTTTTATCTTGCAGCTCTGGGCACAAATACGGTAGGATTGTTAATGCACCATATCTTTTAAAAAACCAAAACTTCCAAATCATTTTGATTTCTAGGATCGCTTGAGCACATGCGTGTAAAAGAAAGTATGTAGGTAAACAAATTAAAGAATATTGATAGCAATATGACTGAACTCTTTTCTCTCTCTTTTTTTTTCCCCTCTTTTTTTTCTTTTCCATGTGTTGGGTGGTATTTTGTTTGGCACAGTACTTTAAGAACAAATGGTAATTTGGGGATGAGAAAGGGTGATTCAACTAGGAGATCTTTTCTCCTGGAGTTACAAAACACAGAGAACAGAGAACGTGCAATTGCATAAAGCCAGGGTTGGGAGGGGTCCCTGGAGCTCATCAGGTCCGACCATCTGTTGAAAGCGGGGCTTTAGACAACCCAGGGCTGTGTCTGAAGCAGAGATTGAAATAATTACCACCAAGGGAGATCCCATCTCTTATCTGGGTAACTTATTCCAATTTTAATTGTTCTTATAGCAAAGTTTTTTTAATATCCAGCCAGAACATCCCCTGAAGCAGCTTGGGCTTGTTGCCTCTTACCTTATCACCGCGCACCCTTGTGAAGAGACAACCTCCATCTTCTCTATAACCACCTTTTAGGCATTGAGAGGCTGTGATTAGCTCCCTCTGAGCCTTCTCTTCCCTAGGCTGCAGGAATCCTTTCTTCCAGCTTTTCTTCATGTGGCAAGTTCTCCAGTGTTTAAATCATCCTGGTGGCTCTCGATCGGACTCTCTCCAGTTGTTCAATGTCCCTCATGAGCTGGAGGGATCAAATTCTTGATGTTATTCTGCAGTCATCCTCTTGGAAGCATTTTAAGAGAGCAAGGGGTATGACTTTGTAAACCCATCAGTTTAGTGCTACACTGTGCATGTTATCATATATGTTGTTTAAACCTGTGATCTATGTAGTCTTTGTACATGTCCTAAATAGGCTACGAGATTGTATTTATTTTATCTAAAGACATCTTCATTTTGGTGCAATGCTTAGCAGAGGTAAAGCTTTTTAATGATGTATGTCTGTGCTTTTTCTTTTATACTTTATATAGTGTGGGCACTAGGGTTTGGAGGGGTGGGAGGGAAAGATGTTTCTTTTTTTAAACAATGAAAAAGGGAAAAACTATTCATTTGCTCTCTTATGTTTCCCACAATGCAAAACTGCTATTGTACCAACTGCTGCTGAACAGTGAACGGTGGTTTTAAATAATCAACTACATACTTCAATATATTTTGAAGCACGAACACGGCATCAGTAGGGTTGTGTACTGGAGTTGAACTGCAATCCCAGAAGTAATAGGGAAGATTTTTTCCAAGGAAGTCCAACAAACAAAATTGTACTATCGTCTTAAGACAATGACTGACGGCATTTGTATTACTTATATATCCTAAACGCCAATGTTCCCTGACTCACATTAACCTCTTTCACAAGGATCACAAATCTTCAGAGAATCTCCTATATCTGTGTAATTTACTCTCTGTCAAACATATAAAACAAATCTCAGTAATACTTTACGTTAGGGGAGGAAAGGAACTTGGAAAGGAAATCTCTATCATGGCTGGCCCTGCAGTTTGACTGTCCAGATCAGACAGATGTGAAAATCCTTGTTTCAACACCCGTAAGTGTGGTTAGACTGATTCTTGGTTAAATACATGAGCTCAGAGAGTCTGTTACGATTTTGGTGTGGGGTTGGGTGGTTGGTTTTTTTTGGGGGGGGGGTGTTGTTGCTGGTGGAATTATGCTGTCACGAGAATATTGATAGACACTTTTTCAAATTACATTAAATAAGCCAGGGTAAGATTAAGCATGTCAAAATTTGATATTTTTGTCTATACAGCTACTGGTGTTTAGTTTTAGCTCCCTTTTAAAAATAAAATAAGCAGAAATCTCAGGCAGCAAAATATTTGGGAAAGTTTTAACTGTCTTAAGTACTTTCTTAATTGTTGCTCTTATTTCTTTCTTGTTACTGTGCCAGGCTCCACTTTGAGAATTGTAGCTTATCCTACTTCATTTATAGCTCCAGATCTCCCCTATATCTTCTCTGTATTTCCTGGTTTGTAACACAGATCTTTGCTTCCGAGTTGTTCATTTTTAACTTCCCACGTACTTATATGATGTTAGAAATATTTCTGTATGATGGCTAACGGTGCAGGTAGACATTTTATCTGTGTTCTTCTTCTTGCTTATGAGCTTAGTTTTGTCCTTTTTGCTATACAAGAACATGTCTATCTTTGCCTTACAATGTAATTATTTTAAACATATGTTCATCCATAGTTTTGAATCTCACTCTGTTGGCATTACAGAGTAGAATTTGACAGCTGGGTAAGTCTTATTTAAGAGCATATTTTGCTAGGAACTACTTCCTGCAAAGAAAAACAGAAAATATATAAGATCCCATTTAAACTAAAAGACTGAAAGAGAACAACTCTTCAGCACCAAATTTCCTAAACTTCCTTTCTAATGCATAATCAAAACCTAAGAGAAGTCATTTGGGATTACACCTGTAGCTTCGTTCCAGACTGCTGCTCTTTTTTTTCGCCTTTTCTCTGTATTAGGGGAAAATCTGTGTACCCGTATGTTTAGATTAAAGTCTAGTTTTGGTAGCGCAGTAAGACGTAGAGTCTTTCACCACTCTGAGGAGATCGGTTAAATGCCTCCTTCAGGGAGTATGACCTGTGCAAAATCCAGCCTTTAATCGCACTCCTACTTATACCACTTAGTTACGGTATCACCACACCAATTATAGCAACATCCAGGCTTATCAGAAGTCCGGGCAGAACGAAGTCCAGAGCTGTTCACTTACCCGCGAAGTTGCGGTAGCTCAGGTTTGAGAGCTCTGCAAACGACGGCAGCACTGCTGCTGTTACTGTAGCTGGGCTGCGGACAAATGTAATTTTAGTCTCTGATGCTGTCAACCTGGCATCTTTCACAAGCAGTGAAAAAAAAATTGAATCTGGCTGCCCTGTCTTATAGGGTGGTTATGTAGAAAATGATGCGTTTAAAAAAAAAAAATAAAATATTGTCGTGAGAAGAGAATTAGGGCGAAGACTCCTAAAAAGTTGTTAACTGGGAGGACAGACTTTTGAAAGCCATTCTCACCGGTGCACAGTGCCAAACTCTTGTATTGAAAAGTTTTGGCTGAAATACTGGGATATGGAGATAATGCGGTCCCAGAAAACTTGCCAAGGAAACTGCAGTCAGAAATGTAGGAAACTGTCCAAGATTAGGCCTCAAACATGCTGCATTCATTACCAGCAGCTGTGCACATAAGAAGTGTTTCTTTATACCTCACAACCAAAACCACTGTGGCCTGTCACTGTCATTTTTATAGCAATTTGCTGACTTTTTAAGAAACAGGAAAACATTTAGCTAAAACAGAAGTTAAAATGACTGACAGAAGATAATTTAAGGGAATTTTAATGGCTACTGAGTGTGTACCGTAGAACTATGCTGAAGCACACGCATATTTAAGATTTTACTTTATGTAAGAAAACTTGCTAAGAAAATAAATAAATAAAAAAGTGTTGATAAAAGTTTAAAGTTTATTGTAAATCACAGATGCATACCTTAAAAGATTCCTTAGAAAGCCAGGAAGGGGAAAGTGATATGACAGTATTATGATTATAATTTTGAGCATTAGGATTTTAAGTTATTGACATTTACTTTTTAGATAAGTTCAAATATGCCTCCATTAGGGGGAGTTACACATTCATCGCTAAGTGCTTCAGATTTTCAGACACTGTTTGGTATGATCGATTTTCTCTTGCATGTTTTTGTTAACTTTTAAAATACTCTGGTACTAATAGTACTACTTTGTTTCTCTATAGTGGGACACGTTTTTAATGTGTTTAATCAGCACGCAAAAATTTGCAGCAAAGAAGAAGGTCCATCAACTTCATCAATTTCTGAATACTTCAGGAAAAAACCCACTATTATAATCGTAAAAATATCTTTATTAATTGGAGGATTTTCCAGAATGAAATACAGATGGTAGGATTTAGCAAACCTGGAGCAGAATTCTCTCTCTCGAGCAGTTTTTCCTTTGCCCATCTTTTTTTTTTTTTTTTTCCGGCTGTGAAACTGCCTTTGCCTCAGGGTAGTTCAGGAAATCTATCAGTGTCTGGTTTGTTTACTTTGGTGCAGGAGGGTTTTAAATAGCAATGTGACCCTTGTGCTGGATGTTAGCATGAGTGTTATCAAAAAGGCAAAGAGTACTGATGGACTTCAGCTGATAAATGCTTGTGCCAGGCTTTCGAGCATAATACTTTTAGATGAGGTATTGAAATCGTGTAGTTTCATGCCTAAGCACTCTCCATCTAGCTAAGCGTAACGTGGACAGGCGCAGACCCCTTTCCTTTAGATAGAGAATTGAGAACCACGACCGGTTGAATTCTCTGTGGAATAAACCCATTGCACGTTTGCCCTACAATCACATAGCCCTTGGACTACTTTTCTCAGCGTCTGTGGTCCAGCTGCAGGAAGCACTGGCTCCTGGGAAACTTCAGAAAAACTTCTGGGAGGCCAAATGAGTAGAAAAAAAAAAGGATTTCAAACCCCTACAATCTAGGATTCTGATATACCACGTTTGAGGGCTTGTCTCCAAATGAATCCCAGTGTCAGTACTCTGCTCTTCAGGGCAGAGCTCAACTGGAGACTTTCTGTCTTCCCCCCCCCCCCAAAGCTATCACAAAGGTAGGAGGACAAGATGAGAAAGGACAATTCAAGGTGGGGAGGAGAGAAGGGGAGAGGGAGGGAGGGACAAACTGATGGCAGCAATTCCCACAGTTCAACAGTCACTGCTTTTGCCTCGATAGATGACTGAGTTGTGTATGCGTAGATCATCCTCATTGGAGAAAAAAAGCATTTGGGTCTCTGGGTGGTAGACCGAGAGATGTGAGAATAATTTGTTTACCAAAAGTGCATTGAGATATTAAATGTAGAATAGAGATCTTTCTTGTAATAAAATTAATGTTTTGCATACATTTTCCATGCAATTTTTAGAACAAGCTGTTTTCCATACTTTTCTACCATTTTGACCCCACTTCAACCAAGTACTGAGCAAATGCAGCGAGATGAGTATTTCAACTCCAATGAAGCACAAGCATCCCCGGCAACTGGGAAGGAGGGAGGAGTAATCCCAAAGTACGGGAACTTCCAGACTCTTGAGAAAGGGCTAACGATGCTTCTTGCAGTATAATGGATGGCAGGGGAAAGCTAAGGCAAGTTGTGTGCATCTTGGGAAATGCTTCAGGAAAGTCTGCTGTAAGAAAGAAGAGTGAACTCTTTGAGACACTGGTAATGCTATATCTGCCTTATTAAGGACAGCTTCTATAAATCTGATTGTTTTCATAAAAGCTGCATTTTTACTGAATGCTTCTCTTATCTTTGAATCCTTCTCCAGCAGACTGGACTCAGACCATCTCAGATTTTTGGCCTCAGGACTGATCCAGTCACACTGGCATTCTCAATCCTAAATGTGGCTCCACTCTTCCGTGTAGGTTTTCACTTAGGCTTTCACTTCGCATGCTTTGCTCTTAAAGTGTAAGCACCTGGTGGGTGGGAAGAAGGGGGCGGGAGGAATCTCTTTCCTGTGACTTGCGCTGATTCATCAGCAGTCTAAAAACTCCTGTGTCATGCCATCAGCTTTTGTGTGCCCTCAGTATATACACGCTATATTTAGTTTCCTTATTTTCCTTGAGAAATACCTTTTATGCCAAATATTCTACCACTTGCTCGCATTTTAAGGGCTCTTGTAGGAGAGAATTCAGCTGGCCTTTGAGTTCCTTCTCTTGGCAGATAACAGCAGAACTTGCAAATCTGGCAGTGCTTGTGGGAAGGTCTTTAGTGAAATGTGTTGTTAGTGAAATCATTTAGATGATGGAATTAGGAAATGCTAATGATAAAGTTGGCTGCTGTGAAATAGCAACTGAATGACAGAACCAAACTCCGTGATTTCTGAAGCTGTTTAACACACGTGGATCCGTGGCGGTCTGACATCTGTGCAGTGGCGTGCCAAGCAGATAAATGGAGTATGGGGAAGGGGTAGTGGGAAGAAAGTCTTTAGGGACTATCCCACGTGATAACTTCTATATAATATACTGTGTTCTGGAAACTTGTGCGATGGTTAGCCTTGCTTGAAGCAAATTGAGCCCAAGTGGTGGTTGTAAGATCTGCAGTACAGACTCATGGCTCTGTGCGTGCGCACAAGGTGAACAGGCTCGCTAAAATGTGGTGAGCACAAAAAAAATCCTGAAGTATGGACAAAATTAAGGAAGAAATATTTTCTTCTCCTTTCTCCCCTCTTAAATAAATGGTAACTTTAAATTCTTTATAGTGTCTACGCCCTGTTTCTGACTATGCCACATCTGCTGGTATGCAGCAAAATTATTTCACTAGCAGTTTGGCATGTTGGCAAATATTAAGTGTGTTGGGTTGAACGTGGAAAATGATCACCTGCTCTCCAGGAGAATTAATATCCAATAAATCACTTCAAGGTGTGCCATAAATGCAATTCTAGATGCACTACAGCACTTAGTCTTGTGCCTAACAAGCCCCCTATCACCAGGCATTCATCATCTGCCTGAACATGTACCATGGGAAAGTTTGTTCATATAGGCAGTTCTGAGTCTACATGAAGTGTATATAAACCCTATTCTTATGGTTTATGAAAACCTCCTCTTCTTTTTTTTTTTCTCCCCTGGAAAAGGTGATAAGGTGTCTACTTAACAGCAGCCTGCAATGCATTTATTATTTTTTTTTTATAAACCCAAGTTAATATTTTGGAAAGCATTTATTTCATTTGAAACATATGATTTTTATAACCATTTTGTATATAGACCACTTGCAGGGACATGGCTCACACCAGGTGTCAGAGTAGTGTGAAATAATTTTTATGCCACCTTTCCAAGGCAATAAATGTCATATAAGCATACACAAGTGCAGATATAGTACTTTTAGATGAACATTCTCAAACTGTATGTTAGAAATCTGTTTGACAGACTTACCCAAAGGATGACACTTTTTTCTGATCTTGCCAAAGCAGCAACTGTGTAAAAAGAAAATTTGCTCTGGTGGTTGGGTTTTTTTGTTCCCCCAAGGAGTTCTGATGTAGAGGGAGGGAGGAGAAGCTGTAATTAGGAGAAAAGAAATGGTTGCTTTCTACTGAGAAAAAGAAGAAATTTCTGACCAAACTGATACAGGGAAATTTCCGTCACCTACCCTACAATAAAAAGACAAACTAGAAGATGAAGGGCAGCAGCAGCTGCACCCACAGTCCCGGCCACATAGTTTCTGTCATGATCAGTATAATGCTTATTCCCAGAAATATGTGAAATATTTTTTGTGGGAATCACACGGATATTGATGATTGCTTTGTGCTTCTGTTTTTAAAATACCTTTTTAAAGGTGTCATTTTGCAGAAGTACCTTGGACATTTTTATTTAAAGATGATCAGAATATAATTTAAACTTTTCTAGACGTCTGAGATTCCAGCTTCATCACTGAGAAGAATAGAGTGGTTTTTCATAGAACTTGTTCTCTTATACCCATAGGATTGCTCTGCTGGTGGTCTTTACCAATTCTAAGAGATTCACAATAGGGTAGTTTTTTCATGAAAGCCAATTCTCTTTGTCAGACCTCTATACAAAACTATTTCATTCTAAATTGATTGTTTCAAACAGCCTACGGATACCTTGTTTGTTATGAAATGTCCTGTATCTCATGAGTTTACATACCAAATTGACCTCTTTTTCTTTCCAGTTACTTCTTTATGTCACTTTCATTTGCAGTAAATATCTTCCTCTTTTTCTTTCTGACAAAAGTGTAAAAATTTAATTAAAAAAAAAAATACCCAGTAATCCAGAGGGATTTAGAGCTGTGGACCCAAGTATTAAATGTAAATCAAAACTTAGTCAGTTGGAAGCTGCTTATTATGAAGATTAGACACTCAGTCTCCAGTTCGGAGCATTAGCTGTGCAAGCAACTGCTGCTTTGCCTTTTTTTCCAGGTGAAAGCCAGTGAGTAGCAGCTGCTGAAAGAGGTCTCTGAAAAAATGGGAACACAATATGCAAAATTAAGGGAGGAAGGTGCCACAACTGTGCACGGTTCAGGGTCTTTAACAGTTTTCTTTTTAGGGTCCTGAAGGGTGATGGTGCGCTGAAGTGAGTCTCGCAAGGTACGAACAGGATTCAAATTCACAGGGAGTACAGTTTAAAGAGAGGCAATAAGGCTCGGATTATAGATGGATTTTTATTTCTTCAGTGAAGACTTTAAACTTTTTCCTGAAATACTATTGCCTTTTTCTCTAAAAATAGGTAAAATGACCTGAAAACATCAGAGCATTATTTTTTATTGCTTCATCTCACTACTGTTACTCATACAGCAGCTCTTCTGAAACAAATAGGATTAACCTTTTTTTTTGTCTGGGGGAGGGGGACTATTCCTTTCAAAGGGCTCATGGATACCTCATCTAATCCCCCAGAACTTTCATGAAAATGTTCTTCCTCCTCATCACTTAGCTGTGCTATAAGATAAGGGAAGCATGTATGCTTTGTGTTTTCCCAGACCTGTGTTAATCATTCAAAGCATATGTGCCCTTTTCCTCTGGAGTCTGCTGGCCGACTGGTACTGTCGGCATTCGAACGCAGGAATGTATTGGTGAAAAAGTAACTAAAACTATGTAAGCGTTATGAAAAGCATCATGACCAATATTTATGTCTTCAACAACTCAGATTTTGGAGACCAAGATATTCAGTTGGTTTAACAACTGTAAATTTGTATTTTCCCATACTTTTATTTATGACGGAAAGTAGTGTAGAGCAGGATGATTCTAAGCAAAATTCTACGTATTGTTATACAAAATATTTTGCATTTTTTACCTTGCCTGATACTGCATTGAGCTCGCTGGGGAATTTGTCAAAGAGCAGAGCAACGTTATTTACTTCAATATATTAATCTACAGCACTCAAAAATCACAGTACAAATACACACTGGGTGGTTTTGTGTTGCTTCTTAGGAAAAAAACCACCATGTATTATCCACCTACATTCAAGAGTTCCAGGATTCAGTCATTTTTAGAAAGGACTATATTTTTGCTATAACTCTCGCCCTACCCCAGTTTCATCTACTTGCTTACAATTTCCACTTGTATTTTCAGTGAAATGCTGATCTGAAACTGCAAAATTCTTATTACGCTCTTGGAAGGGGTTATAAAAAATAAAGTTAGGTTTATGTATGTGAATGAAAAGTAAAAAAAGTTTATTGTTTTCAGATTTGAACACTGAATCTGTGATCTCATCATGGTCTTAGTCTGTTCTCATTTAAATCAGCGTCATTACTGCATGAAAAATGGTTCATCTCAATCTTTACTTGTGAGAAAAATCTAGTCAGTGTAATGTACTATTTAAGTGCTTAAGAACTACAAGATGTTCTACATGTAAATATATTTGTGCATATGTGCTTTCTCATGGGAACACATTATACTACTAATCCTGTTGATATCAGATAGTATTCTTAGACTTTTATTTCTAGGCAAGAATTTGGCTTTTTTTAATACACTTCCAGCAGGAACTGGAAAGCTAAATTATAAATATTTTACTTGATTAAGTCTGGTTTGTAAAACAGATGTGAGAATATATGTTGCTGTTATAAATGATAACTTATCTGACAAAAATCTTTCACTTAATCGGTGTTTAAATTTCATAGCTTAATACTCTGCTTTTTTTGCAGGGTCGTAAGACAAACAGGTTCCAAAGTGAGGTACTGATGCTGTGCAATTTCAGTTTCTCTGTAGATACTCCGTTCGTAGCACACATGCAGACAACAGTATTTCTTTAAAAGTACACCTGGCATTTCAGTACAAGTAGCTGTAACACTAATTAACTATTTATGATAGGATGTCTTAACAGGGCACTTACTTAGGCTACCACTATTCAAATAGGTGAATTAGTATTTGGCTAAAAAGGTGTTTGTTCCCTTTTAATAAAAGTCATTGGTCATCATTAATGTTGATAAATAGCTGAAGTTATTATCTCGATGATGAGAAGGAGAAAGGGTCAGTGATTAGGATAGGCCTTGGAAGACTATCCGAGGCATCACGTTTTCCCTCTCACACGGCACTACTTTCGTGGTATTGACGAGTCAGCTTTGTGTCTCCATTTGCCACAGTAAAAATGGGCATGATAGTTTTCTACTTTGGCGTGAGGGTGTTCAGAGAAGGTGATAGTAAGGACTGAATCATGCGCTGCAAGGAGCACAGCTACTCGTACCTGGGACTCTCTAGTCCAGTGACTCCCCAGAGTCACCTCCAGCGTCACCTCTTAAGTCCTTTCCTGGCATCAGCCAGGAATTACCAACGTGTCAGTTCTCTGTGATAATATTTATCTTTAACAGCGTGAGTATGGCTGTTTGTTACTACCTTTAAATTCCTGAAAACCTGACACAAATTCAAATGCAAATGTAAAATTAATCATCGTGACTAAGCTACAATAGCCCTCCCTCCTCAACCAAATGCAAACCAGCCTGTTTGAAAGCTGAAACAAAGCCCTGTCTCCAGAAACTAACCACATTCACAATTCTCCCCTGTTTTCATACACTCTGGAAAAATATGAACTATGCAACATGCTATGAAGGCCATAAAATTTGAGCTCTTCTGGATCAGGGAAGAGGAATCAGTTCCAAAAGCTTTGAGTTCCCACAAAGAACATCCTGTTAGCAGTTCCTCGCCCTTTTATACCAGCAAGGCCCCAGCTCAGTTGTTTTCACTGATCTAAATTGTGGCAATAGGACAGAGAGAGTGAGAGAGAGACAGAGAAATTCTTTCACATATGTCAAGGCCAGCTGTGCGGTACCTTTCAGTCCTCTAAAAAAAAGGTAAGTTTTCAGGTGACCCTGCCAGTGACCTGAAAAGGCCACCGTGACTTGAGTTCAGCAGGGGACGAGTCTCTGTTGCCCGTGAAATGCAGCTTCCAGTGAGGAGAGTAAAAGTGGCTACCGTAGTGATAAATGTACCTGCAGATAGCTGCATGGATTAACACAGCTCTAATTTATTCCACATTAAGAAAAAGGACTATAATGAGTTATTAATAAAGACTAACTAAAAATGGGTTCAAATTCAATGGTTAATGCTCTGCATAATTTACTGTAATAATCCTTCTGACCAAATAATTTAAAAAAAAAAAAAGTGCTTCTTTCTTTTCCCATGAATGAAACATATATGCTACTCTTCCCCCCCACCTACCCCCAAGGTTTTGTTTGATCTTTCTACTGTTTGGGCATGAGCAATGTCGGCATAAAGTCTGGTATCTGTGCTGGAGTTTGCTTCACCCTAATTTGTCTACTCCATTTAAATATTTTCCTAAGCAAACATCTATGTTTCAGATGTCTTTAGTGTTGCACCTAATAGATTTCATAAATCATTTGTGCTGGCATTAATGGGACGGTGGAATCGCAGCACAGGGGGCATCAGAGCAAAGGAAAATTCCATAGCAGCTGGCTGAAAATGGAGACAAGAGGATCTTCTGCAGTGACATCCAGGTCTGCTCCTGGATCTGGATGGAGACATCGGGGACAGCTGGGTAAAGGAAGGAGGTCAGCATTGGCGTAATTAACAGAGGCAGAAATCCTATTTTTTTGATAGGCTGCAGACCTCCGATAGTGAATGTATGGTTGTATGTGTTTGTTGAAAAATGGTATTGAACGTATAGGTGGGTCGTCACAAGGTAGGTTTCTTTTGGAAAGAGGGCTTGTTTGAATACCTTAGTTGTCTGCATAGCATCTGGGAGGACCCTGCTTCCTGCGGGAGTCCATGGCAGTCTTCTGGGGAGGGGTGTGACTACAGGCGCTCTCTGAGGGCAGCGATTCTCAAAAGAGCTCTAGAGCTCTGCCTGACCTGACTCTAAGCAGCCAGTTCCCGTTCCTCTTTTTTTCAAGTGCTGTAAGGGTATATGCCTGAATTAATTACCTACTTAGTAAATTTTTCAATGGCAGAAAGTGCTTATCCACAGGTACTCCATTCAAGCAGTTTGGAAAATGGTATTTTTGTGATCTAATACCCCATTTATTACAACTAGACTTCTTGGAAGAGGCTCAGAGAGTATGAGTGTTGCTGTGGCATTGCTAGAGACTTCCTTAACTGACTATATTCGTTCATGATTTCATCTCATACCTCTCTTCTTGGCCGATGTTGCAGCTATCGCAGATGCAAGAGTCTGTCCAGAATTTGAACGGCAAAAAGCTTCCAATTTTCAGCACAAACCCCCGAAGGTGGAGCAAAGTATAAGTCAATGGTGACTGTATTACAGTTTCTTCTTTATGCTAAGTCAAAGCACACATAGTCTGTCGCATATCCAACTCAAAGAGCTTCAGTTCAAGAGGCGGTATTAGTGCTATCACTTCTGTATTTTTTCAGTATTTTTCCCCATTGCCAGCCAAGACTGCCCTCATCAGGACCTGGCTACTTAGCTCATTATTTCCCCCCATTTCACGGAATTCTACTATTTCAGTCTGTGTAGTCTTTGTTTCTCTGCGAAGTTGCAAATGAGCACTAATTGTGTGAGCTTTTTGAATATTATTAAATTTCTTATGAATAATACATCTAAAATATGTGCTTTTATTGCAGTCTGCTACGTAACAGTGTTGAAACACGTTCTGGAATGGTATTAACTTCCCTGGAAGTATTGTATGGTCATTAACAATATCTGGATCACATTTTTGGCAAAATGTGGCTTCTGGGTAGCTGCTGTGGTAACTTGGCCTCTGTCGGCAACGGATCTTGTGGTAGGGTGAGGAGAGGTAAGGTTAGTTGGTATTAGCAAAGGTCCAAGGTGAAAAAACCATGATAGAAGCTTTGTAGGAATTACTACGCATCACCATATACTTTCTAAGCCAACTCAGAAGAAGGTTCTTCATGCAGTGATGTTAAGAATGAAGTGGGAGATATCATTCCCATGAGGGGGGTAATTAAAAGAAAAAAACAACGGATTCTTTTACTAAAGACAGAGGCATTACCTTGTTTGATTGGCAGCTGAAAATGGGACTTTCTATTTTGAATGAGTATAGAATCATAGAATGGTTTGGGTTGGAAGGAACCTTTAAAGGCCATCTAGTCCAACCCCCTGCCATGAGCAGGGACATCTTCAACTAGATCAGGTTGCTCAGAGCCCCGTCCAACCTGACCTGGAATGTTTCCAGGGACGGGGCATCACCACCTCTCTGGGCAACCTGGGCCAGTCTCACTGCCCTCAGTGTAAAAAATTTCTTCCTTATATATAATCTAAATCTTCCCTCTTTTAGTTTAAAGCCATTACCCCTCGTCCTACCACAACAGGCCTTGCTAAACAGTCTGTCTCCATCTTTCCTGTACGTCCCATTTAGGTACTGGAAGGGGCTCTAAGGTCTCCCTGGAGCCTTCTCTTCTCCAGGCTGAACACCCCCAACTCTCTCAGCCTGTCCTCACAGCAGAGGGGCTCCAGCCCTCGGAGCATCTTCGTGGCCTCCTCTGGACCCACTCCAACAGGTCCATGTCCTTCCTATGTTGGGCACCCCAGAGCTGGAGGCAGCACTGCGGGTGGGGTCTCTCCAGAGCGGGGCAGAGGGGCAGAATCCCCTCCCTCGCCCTGCTGGCCACACTGCTGGGGATGCAGCCCGGGATGGGGTTGGCTTTCTGGGATGCCAGCGCACATTGCTGGCTCATGTTGAGCTTCTCATCCACCAACACCCCCAACTCCTTCTCGGCAGGGCTGCTCTCAGCCCCATTAGAGACAGGATTTGTGCCTCTATATTTTGTAGGCACCTCGTTGTTCTGGCTCTCTACAGCAGTTCAGAAATTAACGGTGAGTGCTGCGAACGCTGTATTCTCTATCCGCTATCTGAAAGCTTTATCTGACAGCGACGGTGCACAAGGCAACGCACGGGGTTCTGCGTCCCCTCAGGTCAGGCTGCGGCTCCAACTCTCCGTGACAGGACCCTTCTGCCCTTCCCCGGCCACCCCTTCCCCGGCCGCCCGCCCTGCGGGCCCGGTTGGGCGGCGAACCTCCCCCCCCGCCGCGGCCCCGAAAGGGTTAAGGCGGTGCCAGGCCCGGCCCCCCGCTCCCCGCCGGGGAGTGAACGCCGCCGCCTCGGCCTATCGCGGCGGGGCCGGGGGCCAGCGGGGCTCCGCCGGGCGGGCCGCGGCTGAGGGGGAACGGCGAGGCGCGGAGCGGAGCGGAACGGGCGAGGTGAGCTGAGGCGAGGCGAGGCCAAGGGGGGGGGGGTGTGTGGGGGTGGGCAGCTCGGGCAGCCCCTGTGAGGAGGAGGCGGAGGCGGGAATGGCCGGTGCGGTGTTGGTAGCGTGGCGGAGGCGTGAGGTAACGGCGGCTCTGGCCGCTCCTCGCCGCGCCGGCAGCGAGCCCCGGGCGGGCTGTGCGGGGCCGGGGTGCGGTGGGGTCGGTGTGTGGAAGGGTGGGGGGGGCGTGTAAGAAACGAGAAGTTTGGGGTTTGCTTTTTTTTTTTTTTTTGCTTAATTTGGCATTCGGGGTGTTTGCCGAGCTCCCGCGCCCAACTCTGCGGCGCTCGGGCGATGGGAAAAGTGGAAAGTACTTGTAATTATCGTGCTTCCTACGGGCTTCGGTACCTGCTGTGCTGGGGTGGGGGATGTGGAAGAGATTGTGCCGGTTTAAAAGTCGGGAAAGAAAAATGTAACTTTACAACAGTGTAAATTATGCAAATAAAAGCGGGGGGAAGGGGGGGGAACACCCTAGCCTAGGTTGATTTCTAAAGGATTGTAAAAATCCTTCGTTTAAAGCTTAGCGTAACCTTTGACATTTATGTGGGCACCTGAGAAATAAACCAAAAACCGAGCGCCAAGCCTGAGGCAGAGCTGAGGTATGGAAGCACGGCCCCGCTGGCAGCAGCCCCGTTGCTGCCTGCTGCTCGGCGGAGGTGCCAGCCTCGTCCTTCTCCTGCGCCTCCTCAATGATCCGTGTGGCGGGAGCGCACAGCTGTGTCACAAACTCCTTCTCTCTTCTCCCAGCTTAATAGAATCAAACGCGTTGCCTAAAGACGGTGTAGTTGAAGATTTGATCCTTTTTCACTGAAGTGGAAATACTTTCGGTAATTGAAAGCAGATTCACGTCTGGAGTTGTACAAGCCAAGGTTTTCATTTTTAAAATAAACCTTTTGTTCCCCAGCTTTAAATGTTTCACTGAGCCATCCGGAGACCTCTGTTTGTTAATTGCTAGAGTAGACTTTAAGGAAGGATTGGGGAAAAAAAGCCTGAGAAAGGTATGTCAGCAATTAAATTTACTTAAATTTATGTCTGTTCTAGTGCATGAACATGCCGTTGCAGCTTTTGTGCCCACTACGTTTTAGTTTTCCTGTTAATTCACGTGAATCTGATTCTGAACTACCCATCTGTCTGTAGATTGTTTTGTTTTGTTCTGTTTTAAAGCATCGTAGCTTATGTTCATCTCACTTAGCACGTTTGCCATTTTTTTTTAACAGTTTATTAAACAAAAAAATCTGAACTTTGAAGATTTGGGGGAATACTGATCTGCTCCAGTAAACAAACCTGACACTTCGCGGCGATAGCTCCCCTTTGTTAACTTTGTGGCTGTGTTCTGGCCGTTACTGTGGAAAGCTCTGAGAAACCATGCCTTCCGATTTTCCAGGGATGGGGAGAGAAACTTGGGATGTGAACTACCAGACCCTCAGACAAAGACTGAGCTGCTCTCGAGCTGTTTGTTACCAGCTTTGAAGGTAGAGAACAATGGAGGGAGAGGAAGGGAAGCACCTTCTCTCCTGAGCTCTCTAATCCGCAGAATAAATTCACTAAAAACATGTGGAAAAGTTACTGAAGATGGCAGGAGTCCCCTGTCCGTTCGAAAGCATATTAATTGCTTAGTAGACATAAGGATCTGATTGCCTGATGTTAAATACAGGCTATCATTAAGATAAGAATTTGTACATTTGCATAATGGTACTAAATAGGCCAGGTTTATTTCCCTGAACTTCTTGGTGGTGTGCGTGTAACTGATGTAGTTCACTTTTCCTTCTTTTCTTTCAAAAGATACATCTTTTTATATATCCTCAGTAAGTTCAGGTGAAAGTATCTGAGTAAAAGCTGGGAAGGGGGAAGTGTGCAAACCAGAACAGAAAATGTAGCCTACCACTGTTTTCATCCGTCAGATTGGGGCTCAAAACTGTCAGGCAGCTTGGTAACTTCAAATGAGATGTTACAAAATTTTTTGATGAATCGCTCTGCAACTCTGTGTGGAGAATGGCCTCATATGTGTCACAGTATGTTTTCTTTTTTCTTTCAAGGAGTTATAAAAAGACAATGTTACAATTTAACAAGAAATCTACAACAGCAGAACCTTTACGAAAACATTTAATGTTTAGATGGTTTTGGCTTACTTGTCATATTTACTTTCTAACCTTTTTGCAGTAGAATCGAGAACATGTGAAGTAGTGCATTCCATGCAGTATGGGATACATTTTACTTTTTTTTTTTCCTTTTGAAGAAAAGCAGCAGATGTGCTAGCTCTCTAAAAAAATTGATAATTGATGCTGTAAAAAAAAAAAATTAAATGTCAAGTCAGATTTGTGTTCAGTTTAAAGGTCCACAATAAGAATGCTGCTAAGCATCTATCAGTGTATCACATAAACTGACCCAACTTAAAGAATTTGTCCTGAGCTGTATTCTTGCATTTCTAATGTGCATCTATGAAGATTTAACATGACTTAGAAAATTCCTGAAATGATCTGATAAGGAATTACGAGATCAGACTTTACAACTTTTCTTTCTGTATCTTGTGTTAGATCGCGGTTCACTTGTTGAACTAAACGAGGAAAAATAAAAGGTCACAATTGCGCTTTGCACAATGCAGGCATTTGAGCGGTGATATCAGAAAATAATACTGCACTGTATTGTTTTCCAAATGAGAAAAGACATTAGCTTTCCCATCTTTTCTGCATGTCTACACAGATCTTATTGCTGGTTATTTCATTCTAAATGCAGATATAGCCTTCACTCTGTGTGGGTTTGAAAGACTTTCTCAAGAGGTAGTTACAGATCTCTGCATTTCAGAATAGCAAGAAGGCTTCTGTATGTTCAGTGATGTATAGAGAGGTGATGCTGTGAGCTGGTGACCTCACTAATGGTTTGAAGATGTATATATCTTTTAGGTTTGAACACTTGAAGATTTTTATACAAAATAAGAAGTTGGGATGAAATAAAGGAACTGCACTAATAAAATGTTTCTGTAGCTTTCCCACTTAACTAAGTTAAGCTTTTTAAATGTTAGGGACAGATGGAAAAAATGGTACTTGTGTTCCTTTAGAGAGCTTCACCCATGTTAAACTCTGTTCAGAGTAGGTAGGTGGCTGAAGTATTCTGAATGAATGGAAGATAATCATTCACCACCTTTGCCTAAGATGGAAATAATTGAAAGTGCACTTACACAGAAAGACTGTGGAACTCACTGGGGTTAACAAGGCACATGGTCTTCTTTTGGGACTGGCTAGGGCAACCATTTATCCAAACTTGAAATGGAAATAATTTTGTTTTGTGTAAACTGCTGTCAAGTAGATGGTTTATGAAGCAAGTCCTTTAAGTGTAAGAAAGTGGTAGAGTTCTCATTTCTGGAGACGGTATATCGTTCTAGTGGGATCTACGTGAGAAACAAAACACAGGGTTACCATTTTGAGAGCTAGCTCAGAGTAAAAAGCGTGTTTATGACTTGTTACATACAGCAGAAAGGATTTTGCATAGCAATAGTATATGAGTTATTACAAACTTCAGGTATTTGATGTGGTGATCAGTGATGGTAGAAGCACTGATTTTTGTATTGGGTAGTAGAAGGCATCTTTACAGGAGGTTTAAATTCTGCCGTATTCAGAATTCAGGAGTTGAGTCTGGATTAAGAAGTGTTAACAGCAAAAGATTTAGCCAAATAGCCAAACGCTTTGAAATTTGGACAAACTATGTCTACAACTCAAAGTAATGGTGGTCTGACAGAATGGCAAAGGTAGATATTGTAATTTCTGAAGATCTGTGTTACGGTAAAACTGATTAAAAATGTGTAACAGGCTTTCTGTATACTGTATTTTCTGTGGCAAAGGAACAGCAATTTTCGCAGTAGCGGTAAGCTCACATATCTAGTATCACGTCAACAGCGGGTTACATGTTTTTTATCTTTCTGATACAACTTGCTTTTCTGCCTCTTTCCAGCTCTTGCAGAGGATTCAGACCCATACAACAGTATTTCTCAGATGCTTAAAAGAAAAACAGATTTAGAAGAAAAAAAGATTAATCTAAATAAGATCTCTTGCATGCAACTACAAAAAGAACATTCAACTGCTTTGCCTGCTTTTTTATTCTTTTTATCCTGTTTCAGTTGTTATTAGTCCAAGTGCTATTGACGTGGGGGATTTTTTTTTCTTGGTATGAAGAAGAATTAGTGTCCTGGAGAATGCTTTGGGATGCAAGAATAGATATGAATAAAATTAAAGAAGAAAGTAACTGCTATTATAGGATGGTATTATTTGGTCATTTTTCATCACTGTATAAATCATGAGAAAGCATTCCCTTAAGCTTCCAAATTGTCATAACTGCCAAAATAATATTTAAACTACTTTAATTTGCTTCTGTAGTATAGCTGCTGACCACACACAAAGGAAAAAAACAAACGGAAATGCTTTTATTAGAGCAGCTCTTGGTTTAATTATACAGACCTGCTTTTTCATAAAACATAATTGTACCCGCGTATGAAATACAGCCAGTTCCAAATCTGCAGAAATTTCAGAGTTGTTAATTTTTGCAGAACATTTTTCCTCTTAGTCAGAAACTGTGTTAAAGAAAAGACTGTTGTCCAGGGAGTTGTAAAAAGTAGTCTGGAAAGCCTTTTATACTCTTTCTTTTAAATAAAACAGAATTGCCTTTTGTAACAAAGTTAACTTTGTTAACCTTTTATAATTATTTAACCATTATTTCATTTTACCCCCTGCTTAAACATTGAACATTAATGCAATAGACACCTGGCTGCGCTCTTAAAAGTTTATTTGTCTTTCAATTCCTGTGATAGTAGGGGGCAGTATATCTCCTTAATTATCTTTGTTCAGGGAAATGTTGAAAGGCCAGGGTAGTTAAACAAGGCCATTTGGATTTGCAATAAGGTCGAAGTCAGATGCAAGGAAAGTGGTTAAATGCATTATCATCTTATTGAGCACATCATCAGTAAAGTGACCTTGATGGAGGTGGAAAAAGCCATTTGGCTATTTTATGACAGCCACCTCTCTGCTGGCTTTATCCCTGCCAGTGAGTACTTCAAATAGCTTCATCACAGTCTCCTCTTGTTGCTTTGAAATCTGATTTTTCTTAATTGCAGATAACGAGTTAGAGGCTGAACATTGAAATGAACTTTTTCTAATAATGCCAAATTTTAGTACTTGAGAGTTTATCCTTTGGTTTGGGAGATGCAGAAATGTCTCTAAATTGAATATTAAGGTGACCTTAATGTCGACTGTTACATACCTGCCTTTAAGGATCTCTTAATGATAATCATTGTTTTCTATTCATGCAAGACTTTATTCTACTACTTTTTAAACTGTTTTTAAGTTACTGTGAGGACAGGCGAGCCAACTTCCAGCCTTAGCAGCAGGGACACTATTTGTTTTAACAAGTGTGTATTTATGTTTTTATAAAGATACTCAAACCTTGGGAGGCCTGTGGCTAAGCTGGAAACAAATAGTTTAGAAAAAGTATAACTAACGCTTAAATCCTTTGTCACTTATGCTTTGTAATGGCAGTCAACATTGATGCCTTAAAAGCTTACAAAAGTAAAATTTCAGCTATTGCATGTTAATTTAAGTATTTAATCAAAGTAGTCTCAACTGCCCATCTTCCCCTCCCTCCTTTCTAACTCTCTTTTCGCATTCAAAAATGGTTTCTTTCTTTGGTATAAAACTACACTGATTTGGAGCAAGCAGTGTAATTTTAAATTTCTGGCATTGAAAAGACCTCAGTACTAGTTGTACTTTTTATAGTGCTCTCTGTACAGGCATTGGAATAATTATTAAGGGAATTTTAAAACAAATGTACAAAATAAAAGGGAAGACGATATCAGGAAAACTGGATCCAAATTTGAGCACCCTAAGATATAGGTTAATTGGCTGAAACTCACAGCAGAGCATTACAAATGATTAGAGACTAGAGGGAATGATTTATAAGAAAAGATGAAAAGAAAGAAAAAAATATATAGCATAGTCACACGACAGATCTGCAGTGATGGAAGAACCATCTGCGAGATTTTTAAAGACCATGTGGACTGAGGTGGTATATCTAGATGCAGTAAAACGAAATTAAGGACCAGAAAAATATCCACTGCATATCAAGATCCATTTTGTAATAGTAACATCCTGGAGCTTATGGAAAATATCTCAGCACAATTGATAAAAGTCCCATTTTTTGAAAGAGCAAATGTTACTTGTTTTATGGCAGAGTGTGGCTTTTATACCTTTTGTTCCTAAGTTTTGATGGAGTGTTGCCATTTTGAAGGTAGAGGTATTTAACTTCCACTTTGAGACCGATGATCTCTTATTCTTCAACACATAAGTGATGTCCCAAGAAGCGAGCAGGGTTGTTCTTCCCGTCATCACCTCTGTCTTCGGAGCTGGAAAGCATCTCATAGTTGTGTCTCCTCACAACTTTTATAGCAGTAAGAAAGCACCTTACCCTTAGGTATGCAGTACTTTTCTGCGACCTTTTACTCTAGTCATTAGGATTTTAAAATTTCAAGTTGCCAGCAATGTTTTCGTGTGGTATTTAGCCCTGGGTTGTAGAGTCGGAGTGTTTACTCAGCATGAAGCATCATGCAGATGGAGAGAGAATCTCCGTTTTCTCTCATGCCAAGTTCCTCTTGTTCCTTACAGACTTGCCCTATCGATCTACTTGCCTATATGATGGAAGTGCCCTTCACCTTTGTAGTATAAAGTTTTCTTCCATTTTCTTTCTGTTTAATTATTCTTGCTTCCTCCTCAGCACTCCTCTGGTACTTATCACTCATGTTCTGCCATAAAGCGGGAGGATTATCTGTGTGTGTGTGTGTGTGTTTCCATCTGCCCATCTGGAAGACAAGCCTTTTGAAGGCAGACACATAGAGCTAGAGTTTGAAAATGTAATTCTGCCTTCTCCCTCTGTCTAACTTGCTTTTTCATCAGATAACTCCAGGAAGGTTGCCACACAGATACGCCTGTCCATTGTCTTGTAATGATACTGAATCTTAAGATCTCTCCCATCAACCAAGAGACAAGCAGTGAGCTGATGGATCTTGTGCTGAAGAGGATCTCACTGTTCCTTGACAAGTGTGCCGAAAGCACTGTCAATATTTGAGTCTTTTTCATAGCCTAGAAGTACCTCTCAGAATTTTTCTTTTCCTCCCCCGTCTTCCTTGTATTTTGCTCCTCCATCGACCATTTTGGTTTATGGGGCCAGGCACGTATTTCATTGCCAGGAGAGTTTCTTTTTAACAGCTGTCCTTTCCCCAAAACCATACAGTAAGGTTCATGGCATTAAATAGGCATCTTCAGAGCGTTTCAAATAGTCTCATTCTGCAAGCCCTGCTACTCCTCATTTGTGCGAGATCCCAGTATTTACCACTGTGTTTTTCCCCTGAGGTCAAGGGATCTCAAACAGACTTTTCAGGCAGACAGTTCTTCTCTGGGTGTAAACCCTTCTCCCCAGATGATTTCTTCTGTCAGTGGAATTTGGATAGTATTTCCAGCTATTCCTCAGCAGCTCTGCTAGCTTTTCACAGAAGAGACCTGTGTATTATTTATCAATTCTCTTTCCTCATTCCTGCCCTCCAGCTTTTACATTACCCCCTCATCCTAGTCCTTTCTACCTAATCCTAATTTACTGCTGATCAGAGCCATGGCAGCAGAACCAGTTACATGAGGTGAAAAAAAGAATAAAAATAAAAACCTACATCAGACAAAGTTATGTTTTTGCCTTTGAGGTAATTGGTTTTGCTTGCAGTGATCTCGGCAAAACCGGGCAGAGCTGAGCATTCTTCATCTCGCTTGTATACTGTCTGCCTTTGTTTCCTGTAGTGCAACTGTACCCTGTAAAATAACAGGTAGCAAATCAGTCTTTCTGAGTGTTTGGTTTCTCTCTGCAGCATAGAGCAGAGCTTGTGCTAGAATCTGGTCTTTGATTATTTTTTTTTCCTGTCTTTTTGCATGCAATTTTATATGTGGGTGGAGTTTCTATGTGCGTTCTTGTGCCAAATGTGGTCAGTATTAAACATGTATGCAATAAACTACATGGGGTTCTTTGCAAAGAAATATGAAAATGCACTGTAGGTCCTATTTTAGCAGTCTGAATTACCATCGTTCCATGGAAGTAGATTTATTGGATATAGTCCGTGTAGAAATGATTACCTTTATTATAGGTTATAGGTTTATTATAGGTTATATTATAGGTTTATTATAGGAGGTTGAGGGAGGTGATTCTGCCCCTCTACTCAGCTCTGGTGAGACCCCATCTGGAATGCTGCATCCAGCTCTGGGGTCCCCAACATAAGAAGGACATGGACCTGTTGGAGCGGGTCCAGAGGAGGCCACGAAGATGCTCCGAGGGCTGGAGCCCCTCTGCTGTGAGGACAGGCTGAGAGAGTTGGGGTTGTTCAGCGTGGAGAAGAGAAGGCTCTGGGGAGACCTTATAGCCCCTTCCAGTCCCTAAACGGGACGTACAGGAAAGCTGGGGAGGGACTTTTGATCAGGGAGTGGAGTGATAGGACAATAGGGTAGATTTAGAGTAGATATTAGGAGGAAGTTCTTCACTGTGAGGGTGGTGAGACACTGGCCCAGGTTGCCCAGAGAAGTTGTGGATGCCCCATCCCTGGATGGGTCTTTGAGCAACCTGGTCTGGTGGAAGATGTCCCTGGCCATGGCAGGAGGATTGGAACAAGATGATCTTTAAGATCCCTTCCAACCCAAATCATTCTATGATTCTATATGATTAACATAATTTGTACACTGGGCTGTGTTAGTCTGAAACAGCGTATGCATGCATGTGTGTAGGTTTGCATTTTAGCCAAGGGAAGGAGTCCCCTACGCTCTGCTGGCTGACGTTCCACTTGTGTTCATGGCTACAACACTGCAACTCTTTAACGTTATACCTGATTGCTGCCAGAAACTGTTAAAAAGTGTCCTAGAATTCAGTAGGTAAGAGGCTGTGGATGTTGATAAATCCAAAACCTTGGCAAAGCAGTAATACTTGAGAAGTACTGAAAAGTGTCAGTCCTGCCTGCCTGCTGAGGACTGCCAGCAGCTGGAGGGTATCGTGCTGCCTGGTTAGCAGCTATAGCCACCCGGCCTTCCCTCCTTTCTCAGCATTCCCAGATCCTGCCATGTGGTGGAAGAGGGCAATGAAAAGGGAGAGAGGCACCCAGGTGCCATTCTCTGTCACTGGAGAGAGTGAAATTAGATTGTAGAGGAAGAGAGACAGATGCATAACCTATGCCTGCACTAACAAAGGGAACAAGCCAAGGTTGGTTTTCTCACTGTCAAGGCACCAGCATCACTGATGTGCACATGCCCTTCACCGACAGCCCGGGGACCTCATTCATTTGACCTGTTGGGAGCAGTCCCTGGTCCGTGCCCTTCCCTGAATTGGGAGGGGGTGTTATCTGGGAGAGCACTGCTTGTCAGAGCCCGAAATTAAGGCGGGAAAAACACTGTCAATGACAAGTTATTGATGATTGTATGCCAGTGCTTGCACTCAGCTGCTCCTGTTGAATTAGTACAGATGTAAGCATTGAGCCTCGGGCTCATGGTAGGGATAAGAGGGGAAGAGTAGAACAAAGGCCCTTGCAGGGACACACCTTGTCTGCTCTAAACTCATTTGTATTTGACAGAAGCCATTAACACTTTCCAGCATAATAGCGCAAACTTAACTACTGTATTTCTGTCTGGTAGTGTTTTTCACACCACCATCCCAATCAGATTTGGATTTCTTTGGGGTCTTTTTGTCTCCCTGGTGGTTTTTGTATGGGGCTGTCAGGTGGGGGGGAGGGGAGGGAGGGAGTGTGGGGGAACCCTTTCAGTGTGGTCCTGGAGCAGATGTCTCCCTTTTCTTAAAAGATAGCAGTTATCTCCACTTCACTAACTCTTGATTCTACAGATTCGCTTCCAGCTCTAGGGATATCCAAATAATGCTTTTGCTTCCAGGTTTCTTTGTCATATAGTTCTTAATTTAGGATAATGAGATTATTTCTTTTTATTGCTTTTAAAAAAAAATGAGAAGAGACACCCACACAAGAATATGCAATGTCAGTTCCTGTTCAGCACTCAGCCTAGTTGAGTGGCTGCATATACCAGTTCTTGCCAGATTTGTTGCTCCTTTATGAATGAAATGGGCTTGAAAAAAGTTCAGCTCTGCCTCATTTTCATATACATTTCCACACTTTTTGAGACAATTAAAAATATTGTAGCTCGTATTAGTGGTCACATTTCATTTCTGAAGTGAGAGGATTAAGAAGCAAGAAGTGTTTTGAAGTGTGTAGATGTGTGCAGTACATTTTTTTTTTTTAGTTCATAGAAACAAATTCTTCCCTTACACACACACCATCCTAAAAGTCATAAACCTTTGTGCTATGATATTCCTATTGCTGCAATCGGATTTTAAGTTGGTTGAAAAATTTATAAATACTCCCTTTTGGCTACACGTCTGAATAGCCTAAAGAAATACACTCAACACCGTTCTAAGTCAATTATAACTCACACTAAATAAATTGATTCGATATCTCTCTGTGGTAGAGGAATGACCTAGCTAGCTTTTGTTTTGGAACTACATCTCCTTTTATAAAGCCACCATTGCTCTGCTTAAAGAAAATGATTAACATGGAAGCCAGATTATTGTAAAATAGTGGACTCTGCCAGCTGAGCTATTAATCAGTCATTTAGTGCTCTACCTTTCATTCAAATGCTGCTTGTAATTCTGCAGACAGACCTTCTACCTTCGCTGCTGTCTTTGGTTAGCTGTTCTCCACCTCAGTAGGATTAAAATAGAGCAGAAAGAGAAAATATTTGTTTACTTTTCACAGCCAAACAGATAATAGGCAATTCACTGTCACTGCGGCCAGCCTCTAAGACGTGTCATGCTTTGAGGTGACACAGGGTCTTTTCTGCGAGGCAGACGTGTGTGCGCTTCTGCAGTTGATGCGCCTTCCATCCAGACAGGCTGGCATTTGCAAAAGAAGCTCCCATGGTAAAGGTCTTCCTGAGTGAGTGGAAGAAGAGTTGGCTTATGGTTCTGATCAATTAGGAAAATGTACCAATAGCTTAAATAGCAATAGTAATGTACACTTTTCTTTAAAATATGACTTTTGTAAGTGTCTATGATGTAATTAGTAAGGCAGATTTTGTGAAGTTGCTGTGGTGAACTTGCTTCCTTCCTTTCTATGTAGTTAAGTTGATGTGCCAATGCAAGGGAACAGGATAGCCCTGTCAAAGAGGAACACAGGCTTCATCTGTGATAAAATGCATAGAAAATTTTAGACTTTAATATTGATGGTATATACAGTGTTTATGGAATCAGTGTATTACACAGCTGTGGTATAAGCAAACTGATATCAAATCAGTGCATATATATGTTATGTGTGACTTAACTGCATATATTTGTTTTTCTGATATTTTATTCTTGTAATTTCCTGAGTCATGCCAAAGAGAAGTGTCATGATTTGGGCTGGACTGGCTGCTCAGGCAGAACAACAGATGCTCTCTCCTACCTCCCTCCGAGGAGAGGCAGGAGAGAGAGAAAGAAACATATGAGTTTAGAAGGAATTAAACTACTTTAATGAAATATTAATAATAAAATAAAAAGAAAACAATGAAATATGTATATACAAAACTGTATCAATCTCCCAGGATGACAATCATGTCACCAGCTGACACGGGGGAAGTCCCAGACTGGACTCAGTGACAGACAGGAACTGGATTCCAGATCTGGGAATTGGGATCAGGATCAAAGGCAGACAAACAGAGTCCTCCTCAGACGCCAGCCATTGAAGAAAGAGGGCTGCCCCTTTGATCCCTCAGCTTTTATGCTGAGCGTGAGGCAGATGAGATGGAATCCCCTATTGGTCAGTTTGGGGTCACCTGTCCTGTCCGCTCCTCCCCGCAGGTGGGACCCCTCTACGCTTTTTGGCTTCCGACCCTCCAACGGGGCAAATAACAAAGTGAGCTGCCGTTGGGTGTTAGAGCAATAAGTATAAGCAGGAGCCTCTCTGCATACCATCCTTGGCATCAGCTATAAACATAGGTCTTATTACTCTGGGAGTGAACAGTGTCTGCACAATATGCTGTTAATTTCAGTAGTTAGAAGAGGATTAGCAAAAAAGTGAAGTTACTGAACAGAAAAAATGGTTCTGTTTTACCTAAAAACAAGACAAGAAGCCATAAAGATACTGCCATAAAAGACACTACTGTTAGTTTCTTGTAACTTCAGATACTCAAGATCTCAGCTATTGTGAGATATTGTGTATCTACTAACAGAAAACCTGTAAGTAATTTAGATACAGTCTCATAAGATAGGAGTCATTACGTCTACACCTAGCATTCCTGAGTTTGATGAACTCACTTTCAGGTACAAAATGTGATAGATATTATTAGAACATACCATATACGTGTTCAGACTTTGGGGGTATGTTGGAGTTGTTTGAGGAACGTGTAATAAGACTTTGTCATAATGCTTGTGTATTAAGGGACAGCTCAAGTTCCCCGTCCAACGTGAATTAAACTAAGAAACCTGTCGGAGGTCCCAGATGGGATCTGAAGTCTGAATGTGCGGAGTTTCTAGCTTCTATTGCAAGATAGGGATCATTGCCCCACAGAATTATTTCAAGATAGCGTGAACTAGTTGGTTGAGAGCATCCGTCTGTATTGCACTCGGGTGTCTCTGCAAAGACACCCTGGTGTCCCCAGTTCCACATTGTGGCACAGAGCTACCTAAAATGGCACGGGGCCAGCATAGCTCTGGTACAGTTTAGGTTGGAAACCGCTAATCCTGACCGTTAGACCAAGGCATTGATTATTAAAATAAAAAATTATTTTAAATTATTATTAACATTTATTAAAATAGCTTAGACTCTTAAGGTTAACAAGCTGGAAGAAATCTGAAGCT
This sequence comes from Anarhynchus alexandrinus, assembly GCA_008711295.1. Taxonomy (NCBI): domain Eukaryota; kingdom Metazoa; phylum Chordata; class Aves; order Charadriiformes; family Charadriidae; genus Anarhynchus; species Anarhynchus alexandrinus. The sequence goes on along the minus strand of VUYV01000584.1, from coordinate 257,863 downwards.
TTTTATTTTTCCCCACCTTTTCAGAGGAAATTTGTATGCAAGCTGACTAGTATACCAAATTTCAGCCAGATGTGAATTAAAACTGCTAAGTTATGAATGCTTGAGAAGGGGAGTGCGTAGTGGAAATGACAGCTCCGGCACAGGAATGCCAGGAGCAGCTATAATAACTTAATATTTAAAATGCAATAAAATCAGAAATAAGCACCTTTAGATTTTCATGTTTCAGGAGATTATGACTGAGATGCATTGCTTCTGTAGACGAATTCCCAGCTATGTTCACAGCTACAGCACTAGCAGGTCTTTACATGCCTACAAGAGTAAATCAGTTTTTAAAGAGGTAGTCTATTTGAAACTAGTCATCAGCCTTTTGCTTTTTTTTATATCTTTATAACAAACATCTGTAAACTTTGAAGTGCCGTCTACTGGAGTAGAGTTCCCTGAAACAGATGTCTTGTTTGTGCTTTAAGTGTCTAATACCTTGCTTGGTCCTTCTCAGGTTGGGAACTCTTAAAATCATAAAGTAACAAAATGTTTGTTTATTTATTTTATGGGTTATGGTGATGTTAATTTCAGGTACCATTCAGATGGTCAGCATTTGAGGACTGTTATCCTTTTCATTCTATGAAAGCCTTGAGAAAGGGGAAAAAAGCCATTTACTGAGAGAGTTGTTACTGTTGTTCTGAGGCATCCTCTTCTGTCTTTCATGCTTCATAATTGATGGCAAGCACTCAAATGCGTTTTTGTTTTGGTTTTTTTTTTCTGTCACAAAACACTCTTGAAAGAAGGATTTGGAAAGCAGTTTTGCAGAAAGCGGAGTAATGGGAATATTTTCAAATCCTTCATCCACGTAAAGGAAAAGGATGTTTCAAGTCATTATTTTCATTGTAACATATGAATAATAAAATACTACCAACACTGTTAAGCAGCTGACTACAAGCTGATTTTGTTGGATAGCAACAGGTTACAAGTGTGGCTACATTTCAAATCACAAATAGATGTAATATTTATGACAGTAATGCAGTAAAAGCAGTAGTCCTTGCCATCCCTTAGAGAATATTGAACAGTTTAACCCCAAGAGACTTAGAAATCCAAATATAAAGGGATATGCCTGATCCTGGCAAAGCACATTCCTCCTGTATTTCCTAGTAAAATTTAATCTCAGCAGTAGTTTTCGTAAGTGTCTGTGACTGATGTTAAAACTCACATCTTAGATATTAAGACATTAAAACTCACACCTGTAGCCAATAAAATAAATAATCTTTGATAATACGAGTGGAAAATGGGTAATAAAATTATGTTCATTAGTAATGAACACAATTTAAATGTGTAGGTCTCCAAGGACCAGAAAAATGTTTTCCTTTCATCATTTCTAAAAGGCGTTTTGTGTAATGCCAAAATTCCTGCATGAATAGGTATAAAAAATCGACTAGTCAGAAAGTCAGACTAGTCAGCTGAAATATTTTGAGTAGACAATATCTTTCTTCATGCTGTAGAGCTGTGAGAGGAATTGCAGACATTGGATTCTTGAATATAGCATAAAAGAATCTGAAATTTGTTTAGTAGCCTGTGTACATTTGCATCAATACTGTAAAATGATGCATTTGTTAGTATGTGGAATAACAGCATTTTGATTACAAACTGAAAGTTTGTAAATACCAAGACTGTGTTTAAAACTGTGGCACCTTTTTTTAACTGTGAACGATCCTAACTGGCTACTGCAGATAGATTTCCAGAACAAAACAGTGGATTGCTTCTTGTGAGAGGCTCTAAGTTTAGAATTATTGCATAAAACATGTTAAGGGTATCATGAAAAGAACCGTAAGCTGGTTGCACTCACTGCTGGTAGACCATAGCTCTTGCAGGAGCACGCATTATGGGCTCGCTTTTCCCAAAACGTTTGTCAGCAGAGGTGTCATCAGCAAGCCCTGCCACCCATTCACAGTGGTAGAAGCATCTATTATTTCACTGAAAGAATTTTTGCTTCCGTAGTTTTAACTGAGTTCTGCTTCTGTGGATGATGATATAATTGTATCTATGGTATAAATGTGTTTATTTAGAGGTGTCATTCCTTTTTTCCCTATTTCTATTAGAAAAACTAGTCTACCATCACATGCATGCTCATATGTTTCTCGCAGTTTTTATAGCAAACAATAATCTCTAAGTGGTAAATATTTTGTCAACTATTTCACATTATCACTTTGTGGGGGTATTTTAAACCAAGAAAAACCTAATTGGCTGCGCAAAGAAAATGCTGGCGATGGCCGTACACATAAACATTGTCAATTAAACCAAAGAAGTATTACTCTGTCCTCCATAAACGTAGTGAGTTTGCTATGAGGGCGCTCCAGTGACTTAAACCAGATGCTTGCAGAGAGAAGCTGAGCTTTGCGTGTTATGTTCTCTCCTGCACGCACTATCACAGGTATATCCAGCCCTGAAAGTCTTATCTATTGGCTCTATTGGCAGTTCAAACTAAGTTTTGTCCCTAAAGCTTTTCAGTGGAAAAAAACCCAAAACCTTCTGAGCCAAATCCTGGTTTAACTCTGATTCCGCTGGCTTGCTAGGGTGGAGGGTTGTAGCACATGGAGGAGGAGGATGAAAGTTGAAGTTTACGATGCTGTGCTGTAACAAGGGTGAAGTATCTGGGTTTACAAGTTTATCTAACGGTGATCCATGGACACTGCGCTGCTGTGTCGTGTAGTACATGCCGTTTCTCAGAGTGGCTAGCACGGCTGAGAGAGGCATTGCTGACAAGCTCTTGTTTCGGATGTGCTTGGTGTAGGCATTACTTGTCTCTGTTATGGAAACATTTTCTGGCAGGATTTGTCTGTGTTTGATTTCTTTAAATCATGTTTTTTTAAAAAAAACCAGGACAAATCCAAGTAGCTGGAACAAGGTGCTGTTTTAGAGTTTGTATAATTATTTGTAGCACAGTGAGCTGGCCTGTATTTATTTCAGAAATATGTTTAAAATATGTTTAAAATGAGAAGAAAATAGCAGTACATCCTCAAGTTAAAACCTCTTCAATGCATGCAGTTTACATTTAATATCTTAATGTGCTATGCATTCATTAATTTAATACAAAAACACCATCTGTATAAAAAAGATCAAATAAAATAACTGCTGTTTTTTTCTCATATTGAACAAAGTAGTTGCCAGATAGCGTACCGCAGGAAGAGCAAACGCCTCCCTCCTCTTTCCCCCACCTCTGGTGTCTGGGCTACAGTTTTCTTTTACACTCTCTCCGTCCCAGTGTGGTACTGGGCAGGGTGATTTTTCACTAAGGGGCAGTGGTTGTGTATTTCTGAGCTATGCTTAACTCCCCTAATGTGTTTTGTTAACTGTGTTATCTGTTCTTGCGGGTGTGGGTGGATGACCCCACAAGAGGAGAGACGCGGCCCAATGTGCTTCGTGCTGGAAGCTCACTTGAAATGGACAGAAGGCTGCATCCTTTTCTTCTGCATGTCTTGTTCTGAAATCTTCCTGCTTTTCCTATCCCTTCTCCTTCATATCTGCTTTGATTTTTTTATTTCCGTATTTTTTCCCAGTAGGCTTTTTTGGTTGCTTGGATGGTCAGTGAGTTGTGTTGTTTTGTTCCTCAGCCCAGACTTGGGCTCCTTTTGGCGCCTCTTTACCGTCTCACTGCAGCCAGCGGTGCTTTTGGCTTGGACTCATCTGTGAGTGGACTGGACCACTTTGTTCTGGTTCAGACCAGTGACTTGACAACCGGGCACATTTTTGAAATGATAAATGCTGATTTAAAGGGGAGAGCAGAAGAAAGGCTTGGGGCCCCTCTGGAGTTTCAGGAAGATGTGAGCAGCAATGCTTTCCTCTAAATCCCTGCTTTCTTCCCCAGTTATAATCACCTTTTTGTTAGTTCGATTTAGTCTCAGTGAAAACTTGAAATTATGGCACAGGCTCCATTCCTTTTCAGGAAACAAAAATACCCCTCAAACTGCCTTTCCCTACAATGCTCTTCTAGATAACATACTGACTTTTGGGACTGCAGATTTCCATATAGATCCTGTCTGGAGTGAAGTGCACATCACCATACGGAGAGAAAAAGCTGTGCTTTGGCTGTCCTGTGAGAGTTGTACAATACTGGCTCCAGCAAGGGCAGGACTGGTTGCAGGATTAACTTTAAAGAAGTTCCACACTACTTAATCCGCAGCAGCTGCTGATGTGGTGTTTGGTGCATCTCCTTTTACCGTTACTGCTCAGTCCTGGCCTTTCCTAATCCAAAGTCTGTATTGGTGTGGACGGCGAGGTTGGAAAATACTGATTTAGGAAATGAAAGGTAGCTTACTTGCTATCTTGAGGAACCAGGACCATGGCACTTTGCACTGGACCTATATGTTTATGCTTTGCACTTTCAAGTTAATGTGGGAGGAAGGATCAAATCCTCTCCAAATTTCAGATAATTATTAAGTAACTTATACTAAGATTAAATTTGCATTCTTAAAGGAAAGCTATGAGCCTTGAAATGTTTCTATTAGTAATACTTTTTGGCTTCAAAATGCTTTCAGATTACCTGTAAGCAGCTCTGAAGAGATACTGTGGAAGTTGTGGCTAATTATGAGAACTGCATATTAGCATTGTAATTGGCTAGCTTTGCCTTCCTCAAACAATAAAAAAAACAAACCCAAACTTTTTGCACAAAGTCTGTATCTGTGAAGTAGATAAGATGAATCCTAAAAGGAAAGTATTTATTAAGAGCAAGTCGTAAATGATTGGCGTATATCTGAGCACTTACAATTTTAGTATCCCAGTTCTAGAACTACTGTGTTGTTACTGCCCTTTTTGCTTTAAAACCTGACCAGGAGCATAGAATGACTGGTATAAAATAATATACTGTGTTTTGTTTGCAAATAAAGGTGGCTGGTGTGCTAGAAAATGAAGATACCCAACTGAACTTTGCTTGCTTCCCAGATAACTGTGGTGTTGCATAGATCTGAACAAATCCCTCACGCTTCCATGATTTTTGAGGATACTGTTTTAAGGTGGCTTTCTTCTAGCTTCTAGCTTGCCATTTACTCGTAACTGCTTCTCAAGCTTGTCACCCACAATTTCAGAGCAGCTCATGCTGCTGCTCCTCGCTGCTCTGCAGACCTGCAGGCTGCCCAAGGCTTTACCTCAAGCATTGCCCTATAATTCTCTCTTGCTAGTTGATAATATTAGTTAGGAATTGCAGTTCCTGCTTATGTCAATAAAATTTTGGCAAAGGCCCCACCTACACCAGCAGTGTAAGAAATGTAAACCGTGGGGTCTGGTACTAGAACAGACAAGTTCTTCACTAAACCAAATTTGCAGGGGCTCAGTTTTTGCAAGCGAACAAGATTTTGTACAAGGGTTCAAATCCTTTCTCTTACAGAAGAGCTCCCCATATGAGTGTAATAGGCAAGATTTTCAAAGAAGCCTGTGCTCAGGGACAGGAGAGGATGAGAAAGGAAAGTTGTTCTCCCCATTACTACCCTAAATCTTGGGGTAGAGTCACACTCTAAGACTTGAGCCAATCTTGAGCTGACAGTTCACTGCTGGCAAAAAACATACACCAGAAGAAAACAGGTAGGGGAAAAAAGGGCAGTTTTCTGTTGGGTTAGCAAGTCAAATCAGCTCCCCATGCGGACAGATGGGCAGTAAAGGGGGGAGCAGGAATGGCTGGCTAGAGCAGGGGGAAGGTAGAGTGGGGTGTCCCCTTTTCCACGGCAGACCACAAGAATAGCTCAGCCTTAAACTAGAACTTCAGCCTTTGTTTGCAGCACTGATGTCTAATACCTGTATCCTATTTTGCATCTTTTTTAGTATTCAACTGAGGGCATTCATGGTGACAGAATGGCTTGAGTTACTGCGGTGTGATATCTGATTTTGTGCCCCACCTCGATCTCTTGTTCTTTAAGGTTTTTTCCTTGCACTTGGGATGTCTGCAGGGCACGGTCGTATTAGTTAAACATGTACATTGATGGTTGCAGTATCAGTGAAAGTGAAGGTTTCAGTGCTGACTTGCAGTGTATTTGCTATTTATTTACTTTTCGGGCTACCCAGTGGGATATGAGAGTGAACTTGTCCTGCTCTTATTTGAGCCTCAGTATGCTTACTGTGCACATTTGTGCAATTGCTGTGAAGAAAAAAATCACTACAATAGACTCGTAAACCTGAGCAGCTGTAGGGGCTTTCTCTGCAGAAAAATAAAAGGAGTCTATCCCAGTCGCCCTGTGAGTTTGAACTCTGTGACTTGCTGCTACTGTGCCCTGGCAGCACAGGAGCACGGTCCTGCCTGAAAAACACACTGCGGGACAATCTGGACTGCAGTCGGTCCCCTCCCCAAAACCCCGCCGCTCAATCTCGTCCCCCTCCTGCTTTCAGAGACTACTTACTCCTTAAAAACACCTTTCAAACAGCTGCACAAGGTGCATGCAGGCAAGCACTTTTAAATAACACGGCTCCTTTAATAGCTAGTCTTTAGAGCAGAGTGAGATGACCTAAGCTTCTTGATTTTCACAGAGCTGAATGTCTGCCCAGTTCCTCTGTAGCATACACCCCGAAGGAAAAATGACAGTCTGCAATCACTTCGGCATAGCTCGATGCCATGTAAGTGTCATACAGTCTCCACAGTTGGTTACTCGCAGGTTACAAGGAGGCTGCTTTTTGTTCCAGCTGCGCTGCTATTTGCTTATTGTTCCTTGAAAAGAATAATTGTATTGCTTGGCTTCAGGTACCGCTTGTGTACTTCTTTGATTTGCAACTCCTAATTATGCGTGCTTGTAGTAACAGGTAGTTTCCTATTTCTATGAGAGATGATGAGGAAGTATTTTGAAAGAATGAGAAATGAAAGGCCTAAACCTTTATTCTGAGGGAAGAAAATAGCTTTGCTCTCAACGTACAAGTCTCTCTGCCATTGCCCCCTCAACCTTACTGCTAAGGTGATTTTAAAATCTCTTGGACAAAACTGGGCAATGGTGGGCACAACTGGACAGTGAACCAACGAAGAATCCACTGCTCCATTTTTATTATGGTTTTTTTAATAAATAAAAGGGTTTATGTTGAGTCATATGTTGAGTCTCTCCTAGCACTTCATTTTGTGCAAGTGCCCAAGGGAGCTGGAGAGAGGGCAAAGTTCAGGGAAGAGATGCCATCTAATGCTGTAGCCTGCCGCGGAGGAAAGGCTGGGCAGAAGGAATGTGTGCGCTCCCGATGCATTTGTTTATGGTAGTGCAGCTTTACTGTTTGCCAACCAAATGGCTATTTGAAAGGGAAGATGAGTAGTGGAGAACACCAGCTCAAACCTACCATGGCTGATTGAAATAAGGCTTATCTGATAAACGGTGTCTCTGTGAGGTCATTCTGCATTTGAGTTGTTTTACTGCAGGCTCTTGTTAATTGATCTAAAACTTGTCTTGAGAGGTGAGGTTTGTTCCTCAGTTTTGTTAAGAGCGAGAGCTGTTAGATGTGAGGCTGTACAGCCTTTTTGGGCAGCGAGTCCCTGCAAAAAGACCTCCTGTTACCAGTGTCCAGGAGCACGCTCTCGCTGTGTGCGCCTGTAGCCCCGTGTAGCGCTCAGCCTCTTCTGCAGGCAGTTGTTCGGAAGCTCGCATGAATTTTGAACGAGTGCAGGAACGTCTCCATCTTGAAGTTCGGTTTGTTTCAAAACAGACAGTGCCCTAAGCAGCATGTTTCTTCAGGTACTGTTTAGCTTCAACTATTTCATTTTATTGACAGTAAAGGAGAGAGAGTGCGATATGGCAGCAAACAAACTAGTTTTTATTTAAAGACCATATTAATAATATCGAGCAAAGCATTGAAATGTCTGATGTGGATGCCTCTTCTGCAAAGCACCGAGGTACAGGGTATCTTTGGTGCAGCACTTTGTATTTCATCGCCTTTGCTGAGACTCAGATAAAGTGTAAAGTTAAGAATATGCTGAACTGTTTTGCAAAATTAGGTGGGAGATAAACAGCAGCGTTAGTGCACCTGTTTATTGATAAAGTGAAGATTACTGTCAGCAGATAAAATCTTATATTTTCCACAATACTCTTCATTTCCCAATTTTAATATAAAATGCTTTCAGAAATTGAACTTCTAATGTAATTTGATTCAGCTGAGGGGAGGAAACACTAAGAGACAAGAAAAAGGTGGGGTGTTTTTTTTAATTTATTTTTAACGTTTTATTTTTTGTTTAGCTTGTTTGTACTTGACTATTTGCTTGCAGGGAATCGTCCACTGTGTTTCTCACTAGATCACAGACAAATATTAACTCTTGCTGTTAATTCTGTGTGGGACGAAGAAGGCAACTCCGCGTGTAAAAGTTAATTCTTAGTAAAGCAGGAGGTATTTGTAAAGAGAGTAGTTAATCCAGATAAATTGCAGGTTCAGAGTAGCTGCTGCCTTGTACTTAATCTTTGCTGAGAGCAGATTAGGAAACCAAGTTAAATCAAACAAGCGTGCTTTCCTTTCTGAGGTTTCGTTCCAGGCTGACACTGAGCACGAAAATGGTGGTTGCCATTCCATGGGGGACAGGTTGCCAGATCCGTGAATTCTTACCAGACCCTTTTGCTGGCGCAGGGGGAGTTTTTCTCAGTCAGTATTTCATAAATGCTCCAGAATCCCCTACTGGAAGCATTTTGTACGTTCTAATGCCCCTTTAAATTTCTACATGAGAATTTTATTGTGCTTTTTTTGGTAAGCAAACCTAATGTAATCTGAGGAAGAATCTTACAAATTCTCCGTGATAGTGTCTGACTGTGCTGCAGGTGGTTTCACTGCGGTTCTCAGCAGCTTCGCAGAGGCAGACTTTGCTCTCCATTTTGAGGGGGATGCGCTATCTCCTTCAAATGGCACTTGTGGAATGGGTCACTGCACGTTGTGTCAGCCAAGATTTTTATTATTTTTTTTGTTTTAAATGGATCAGAAGCTTTCATAGGCTCAGAGTGGCACAGACCATATTGTACAGAAGGTGGAAGTCCTCGTCCCGATAAACGTTTCTCCAAGGCCTTTCCCCCTCAGCAAAATCTCCTTCCATTTTCCTGCCAGAGATTGGGTTCCCACAGGCAGTGTCTGGAGCCACCTCAAGTCTGAATGGCCTCAAAAGGTTTTGAATATTGCCTGTTGTCAGTAGGATATTTTTGTGTGGACCACATACGGTGCTAGTACCTTGATGGACCTGGGTTGGTTTTTTTTGTACTGCCACACGGTCGCCGCTGCTGCTACAGCCCAAAATGGCGGGGAGGAGTACAGACATCAGGCCCCACGGGTGCGCAGCCGTGCAGGTTTGTGAAGTTTATTTTGATAAGTAACCCTCATTATTTCACGTATTCTGACATTATTTTGTGTTTTAACCGTGGTTGAATTCGGTACTTGATGAAGTTAAATCTTCAGAACGCTCTGTCATGACATAAATCCACAGAGGGGAGAATGTGTGTCAGTGGGTCTCATCCCACCATGTTCGGCGAAGGCCTTTTTGTCACTGTTGTGCAGGAATAAAATGGTATATTAGTACCCAGGCACAGTAAACTGAGTAATTTTGGGAACTCTAGTCTTGTTGCTTTTAATTGCCCTACATGTGGCATGTTTAATGGTCAAAACATTTTGTACTGCTTCACGGAGGGCTTATAGGTGCAGTGGCAGAGGGCTACAACTGAAAGACGGGCTTATTTTTGGAAACCTAATTATAACGGCATCATTTTACTTTTCCGTTATTGTTGCCCAAGGTTTGTCATGTTTCTAGTGTTGCTATTAATGTCTTTTTAAATGTCAAATTCAAACTGCTGATGGTGATCATCTCATACCATATTGCTAAATATATACACGCTGTTGAGAATGTCTGATGTAAATGTTATGCCAGGCCCTCTACATATGCATATTAGAAGTCTTCTTATGCTAAATAGCTGCTATCAAATATATACTTAACTATTTTCCTAAGTGGTATACTAAACAATTCCGGACTTTTTTTTTTCCAGGAGACCTCATACTGTTGTATTATTTTAAATGATTTGTGATAGGCAAGATCTTGCTTCTGAATAATTGTGACAATATGTGCTGCTAAGTAAGAAATTCCAAACGTATCTTCACTGATGAACTGAAAGCTAATGTCATTTCCTTCTAAATGTTGCTCTGTGAGATCTGGGTGCTTGTGACTACCACCTAGCAACTAGCAGTCAAATGGAGAAAAACAAAAAATGCCTCAGGGACATTCTTAGTAAAATTTTATAATGTATAAAAAAAATAAGTTGGGCCTTGTAGTCTGGTAAATTCAATACAGTTTCAATTATTAATGATAAATAGCTCTTCATTTTCGTTTTACAGAGTCATTTTGGAAATGAAAAGTCACTTTAAGACATAGGTTCTTATAATCCTTAAATTATTTGGCTGGCTAATTGTATGTGAATGACGACCGTGTGCAGCTGAAGTTGTGGTGTTCAGTGTACTAGTTCTTGGAAGCAGGATGTGCAAAGTTTTCCTCTGATATATATTGAATTTCATGCATTTAAGCTATTTGAAGTGTATAATATTTGTAATTTGGATTGAAACATCAATTACGTGCTGTTGGAGCTGTTCTCTAAACTCTTTTCTTTGTGAGAAATCACCTGTAGCTTCACTGTGTAAATAAGATTGCAAACATAACTGAAAAATGAGTTAGTATCTTGTTGCTACTAAAAGTGGTTGCAAATTACTGTGGAGATTACGTGCCAAGGGAATAAGATTTCGCCTTCACAATGGTTTTGTGATGTTACCAGTGGCCTTTAATATCTGCCATTATGCTTTTTTCATGCTTCAAAAGCAAGGTCTTGAAATTTTAGAGTTATAAATATATTTATTATATTCACCCACATCTGCAAAAAAACATGTGTCTGACTTCTGGCACATGAATACATAATTGTGGGATTTCAAAGTGCTTGTATCTTGTTAGAACAGCAAACCTTTGGATATCAAATATGCAATTTTGAAGAAATGAGGGATGCCATTTGTTTTTATTAAGCTGGGATTTGAATGTTTGGAGAAAGCATTGGGGGAGGCATTTCTTTTGAAATGGAAGTAATATTCCTCATTTGTGATGTTAAAAATATTATTTTTGGCATAGTTACATTCTTTATAAATAAACATAGGAATCTGTGCCTAAAAGAAATATGCTTATTTTCCATGTCTACTTATAACTTGGTTTTTTTATTATTATTTTCATTTTCATGAGGGCTTCCGTGTAACAGCAAAGCCAGAATTGAATATACTGCTCTCTAAAGGGGCCATCATTGCTTTGTGATGGAAAGGCCAATGTATTGATTACAGAATATCAATGCATTGGAAACTCTTCGTTCTATTATCAAGTCATAAAGAAAATCAGTGATTTTTTCAAGCAAGGAACTGAAGAGTAAAGTTAAAATTAACTAGTCTAGCTGACCACAAAAAGACAAGGATAATAAATCTTGGAATTTAGCCATTACTTCTCCCTTCATTTACTCAATGAACACCTTTCTGTCTTTTGTGCAGCTTTCCACTCTTGTCCTTTAGGTTATTCACATATTCCAAATACCAAACCTTGTATAAGTATGCTTTTATATCCTGAGGAGCTTGCACTTTCTATAGAGGTTTTTGCACCTCTATAGAGGTTTTTGGTTGGTTAACTTATATTTACAAAAGCCAACATACTTGTATCATTTTAGATATAATGTACAATAAATGTAGATGACGCAACAGAAGTTTATGGTTTTAGACCTGTCTTATATCCTGACCTAACCTCTTCACAATAAGAAATTTTAATTCTCTTCTATATTTTTCAGTGTCCAACCTTGAGGCATTTTGTACTATTTCTCTAATTATGCTTATGAAGTGGCATTTGGGGAACTCCTAGGGAATACTGGGAAATCATTTTCGTAAAGGTTGCTCTTCGGTACAGGTTTTAGAAAGAATTAGTTGGTTTTTGGTGGGTTGTGTTTGATTACAAGGAAATTGTATCCTGCATTTAGTAAGGTAAAGCCAGCGCACTCTTCTTCATGCAGGTATAGTGGTCTTCTGCTATAAAATTAAATTAAGAATTCAGTAAAATGTATTCTAACTCAGACTTACAATTTTAGTGCATTTTGTGTTCATGGCGAATATTATTCCTAAGTGTGTTTGGGGTTAAGGACAGCTTTATGGATTCAGCATTATAATTGTTAAGTTGATTCTCGGTTTGATGCCTTGTGTTTCAGCGTAAGCATGAGGATGTTTGTTTTGTTATGAGGAATTCTTGTGAAAAGTCAATACGCTGGAGGAGGACAAGCTAATATGGAGAAACCGGCAAATAGAGAGGTGCAATTAGCAGAAAAGGAAAGAAAATTATTTGAAGTGATACATAACCAGTAGTAATAGAAATAAGAGGGGAAATAATATATGTTAGAAAAATGCGTAGAATGGAGAATAAATTAAATGTAGCATTTCTCTGGAGAAGGTTATCTAAGTCCTAGAATTTTTTTAAGAGTAGACTGCACACAGCATTGAGAAATAACACATAGAGAAGTAAGGAGAGGAGAAGGATAATTTAGTCTTTTCTATCTCTAACTTACAGCTGTAGCCTGAAAGTGAGATTCAGTTGAATGTGAAACCTGCGCTGCAGATGTCAGTGCAGTATGTGCTTCCCCATGTCCTGAACTGTGAATCGGGAGCAGCTGGGCACATGATAGCCCTCTTTTGCGTTGGGTAGATCAAATTAGGACACTCAGTAACTTCCTTACATTAATCTAATATAAAAATTTTAGTACAAGTTGGGAGGAGTTAACCTAATGGTAAAGACAGTGCATGTATGAAACTTAGGAGAACCCCTGCACTAGAGCATATGGTGGATCACAGTTGAGTATAGGCATTATTTTCCTTTTTAATTGTTTTTTAAGTTGCATACTGCCAATGCAGACCTTGTCAAGCCTGCATTTTGTGGTGTGAAATATAGTCAAAGGCAGCTGCCATGTACAGCGGGTAGGGTGCCGAGAGGGCCCTCTCCGTGCAGCTTGGACAGATCCGCAGGCATGAGTGTCTGAAAATCCAGTCTTTCATCTTTCCGAGCTTTCCCTCCCTTGCCAAGATTACACCTAGGACAGCCCCACAGAGATATTTGTTGCTGCTCTTGATATTGTTAATATTAAATATTAAAATTAAGTATAAAATATTAATATTTTAGTAGTCACACAAGTCTGCACACGTCTTTAGAACCTCTTTGTACTAAGCACTTTTCAACAATATAGAGGCACAGCCCCATCCTGAAGAGCTTGTAATGTAAAACAAAGGAGATGTTAAAAATGGGGAAGGATGACTCAATCACATATCTGTATTATGTATTTTGATTTTAATTTATGAACAAAACACCAAATGTTCCTATTTTCTCTTCAACCTAGCTGTTAGTTGGCTGATTTGGAAGGAGATACTGCAAATAGATGTGGATTTGGGTTTGCTTGTCCTTCCTTCATACTTTTGCACACTTCTGTAATTTGTAAAAGCTTGTAGCTTCTCATTTTTTAAAAAAATAATTTCAGATGCAATATTCAAAAAGATTAAAGAGAATGAAATTTATAGGTCACACACCTGGCTGCTCCTGTCATATATTTTACCATCTAGAGAATATCCCAATGCTAGAAGAATGCCTTTTATAGCTAAATTTTACTGTCCTTAGTCAAATTGATGACAGTACAAATTGATTCCAGATCTGGGATCCAGATTTACTGTAACTGTTTGAAAACAGATGCTGATTCAAATTGCTGCATTTAACAACTAGAAATAAAATGCCATTGTCTGGTGGTCAAGTGTTAATTCGGAAGAATTAAGGGTGTGGAGCAAACGGCTCCAAGGGGAGCCTCTGCTGCGCCACATGTGGCTGCTGTGCTGCACGGGAGAGGCAGTGGGGACAGGCACAAGTAGGAGGACATGGCGACAGGATGGTCCTGCAAACTGATGAGCTGGGGCTTTGGAGAGCCCCGTCCAGGAGGATGCTCTGTCCATCAGGGCAGACGGACAGAAGTTGGGCTGTGGTTGCTGGCAGTTTGCAGTGGTCTGGAGGCAAATTTGTTGTTTAGGTAAGAGAACCTGAGGCCAGCCAGTTTTTTCTGACTTCTTTATAGTATCAGCTGAGCAGAAGCAGCTCTGGGAAGACAACTTGTGAGGATTATTACAGTCCCTAATACACAAGGTCCAGCAATGCACTTTGATGACCAAGGATCTCCCTCACAGAAGAACTGTACACTTCATTCATACAAAATATACACACAATAGAAATCTATACAGCAACCCCAGTAAGAAATATCATAGACTGGTAGGACGTAGGCATTGAAAGGGCAACAGAGACTTTGGCTTTCATTAGGATTTTTCCTACTACTGAAGGAGTATCTGAATGTACAAAAACGGGGGGAACCGTCTGCGTGGGCGTCTGGCACAGTTGCTGCTAGAGGCAGGTGGATGATTCACTTCGGTGTTTTAGCCTTCTTAATTTGACTTCGTTATCTAGCCCAGGTATGCTGGTGTCTACTTCTGTGTGGGTGCGTGGCTTTGAAGGTTTGGTCCTTCTGCGTCTCCTTGCTTGGGATTCCGTAGTTACAGAACTTTTTTTCTTCCCTCTTCCTATTACAAAGTAAAATGAATCAATCTGCTCCATAAAATTAACAAGAATACAGCTTGTTTCCTGTTGTGTTTTTATGACGATATCAAAAGTTCCTGAGCAGTCTCCCTGGCCTGCTGGCAGGCACGTCTGTTTCGTATGGCACTCCAGCCTCTGCTTTTGGTCAGAAAGGGACCCAATCCATCCATACTATTGGCTTTTCTGCATTCTGTTCATTTTCTCCCACTAACCTGTCATATCAGTGCTGTAAAAGTTCATAATTTCTTGAAGCGTCACTGCTTTCTGTGAAGCCTAAATATGAAAAAGTGATACTTTAAATACTGTGTCTTACTCTAGCTACTGACTATATATTTTCCACATATTAGTATTTCTAATAGTGTCTCTGTTTCTGAACTGTTTGAGGTTTTTCTAACGATCTAACCTTTTTTAAGATTAAAACAGTCATGTTGTCCTATATATATAAACTACATAGCAACATCTCTTTTTACATGAAATATATGTCAGCATTTCATATTCTGTATTCATGAATAAAGTCTGTTCATGAAAACAGTTGTTTAAGTGCTTTGTTTATTTGGGGCTTCTAAGCATTATGTGTTTTCTAATCTGTTTGCTTATGATTACATGAGGCCATGGGTGTTTTTATGTCTTGTGTTCTCTTAGGTACATTATTGCAAAGCTTACAGTTTTGTGGTCTCTTTTTTACTGCCACAGCCCTTCAAATAAATCAATGGGAATAAGGTTTAAATCTGTGTGATGACAAATGGGACGGCAATGTTTTCAAATTGATGTCTTCTCAAAGCAAAACAGGGGCAGGGCCACTCTGTCCAACAAAGCAGTGTGCTAGCCACACTAGCTCATCATGGTGTCACTCTTCTCCCACGCTTCTGTACTTCAGTTTCCATGACTGATCATCATCATTTTATAATAATTTTTTAAGAATGTGCACAGTCCAACTTCTCCGGCTCTTTTTATTGCTCCTCTCACTACGATGTTATACAATTCCATGGTGTCCTTCATTTGTTTCCAGCTTGTTCTCATCTCCACACAAACCAGCATTCCTGAACTCTGCAAAGTATGGCAGAGCTCACTGGGAGCCCATCGCTGAGATGCAAGGTGTTAACTCCCTCCAATGTTATTTACATCTTGTGTTGCTGCCCCTTGTGCTTTCTCAGTGGTGGAATCTTCCTGCACTCCCTTCCACACTCCTGGCAATATGTGAACTTTGTGTTTGTGTATTTGTTAAATAGCTGGAACGGGGAGCTATAAAACAATTCAAGTGAACTTTGTGCTCTTGACATTCGCTCAGTCACTAGTGCCCTAAGGGGTATCTTCTTGGAGCTTTTGTTTCCCCTTTCAGAGTTAATCAGAGACATAAGGACTATTTTGTCTTGAGACCTACAACCACTGAAAAGCAACAAAGGATCAGCACAAATCACTAAACTTCTTATGGCATATAAGACTTGGTCATCTCATTAAGTATTTATGTATGCTCTCTTTTTTTTCCTGCAGCTGTCATATTTCTCAGAGGGGACACAGTACCTTATCACCACATCCACTTGTCTTTATGCCTCTTTGTGAAGCTGCAATGGGAAGCTCAATCTTTTTTTAGCGAGTCAGACATAGTGGAACTGATTTTAGTTTAAGCATTTTGCAATCTTGCAGGAAAATACTCTGGGTGTGAGCTGTTTAAATTCTGTTTGTCTTAGTATGAGCTGGCTTTCATAATTCGTTATTCTTTGCGGTATCAGAATTCTGGGGGTTTTGTTTCTGGTGTTTTGGTTTGAGGTTTTTTTGTTTGACTTTTTCTTTGGTTGGCTTTTGGGGTTTTGTTGGGGTTTCTTTGTTGTTGTTAGCCTTTTATTCTGTATCATTAAACTGGTTTAAGCCTTAACATAATGAGGCATTTCCCCTTCATGGTCTTATTTCTTTTCTGAATAAAGGGTTTCAATCATGGGAGATTAATAACAGTTTCATGCACCTACTACTTGCAGGTTCCTTTACTCTTCACATTGTTCTTGGTGTTGAGCGTCATTGCAGCCTAGATTGTGTTGGCAGTGAGTGCATTGCTCTTCTGCCATCTGGGTCACTATGTATTGAAAAAGTACTAAGCTTCAGTATATCCCAAAGAGTACTTTCTGACCCAAATGGAGAAGTGAAAGTACAGATCCTGGAACTTTGCTGCAAAAAGGAGCTAAATTTGTCTTCCAGCAACATCTATATATACTGAAGATTATTTTTTTTTTAAACCTGTGAAATATTAATATTATGTTTTCTGTATTTAGCTTTTGAGGGTCAGTGCAAATCTGTGCTCTGTTTTTCCTGTGTTACTGTGTACTGGATCTTCTGGCTTTTCTATTTCATAAGTTATTCTTGTATATATTTGTTGTCTTGTATAGCCTTGTTTTAGAAAGCTTAAAAAAATGTGTTAGAGGACATGTTCAGTATACAACCAGAGCTTTGTATGATACATGCTCAAAATTAATGAACTTTTCTCATGCTTCTGTATTTCTGATTTTGTCAGGAGGACTGCTGGCTGCTCACTCCTGTACATCGATGAGAATGTTTGTATTTCAATAACACTCTGTCCCAGGACTAGAATTCATTCTCTGCTACAGGACTTCCCCAGCATTCTGAATTTTTGTCCTGTATGTTTGAAATACTGTGTTTCACTTTCTGATTTTCTACTCAATATTGCTATTGAACCCTTCTGCTAAGCTACCAGCACAAAGTTTTGATTGTTTTTTTATCTACCATCTCTGTATTTCAAACTACTATCCTGATGCAGTGCAACTATTAAGTAATTTGCTGCACTTCTGACCTCCGTAAAATTGCTACTAGAATTTACTTTTCATTGTGTTTTCTCAAATTTGCCCAAAATCTGACTATTTCCGTACCCAGACATTTTCATGTGTGTGACACTGATCCTTTGACATCTTTTTTGCTTTCTATTTGAATGAATTTATTTTATTCTGATGACTGATGCTCTGCTTTGTGTGGAAAATTCAGTGAGTAGCTTGTCTGAGAAATTCACGCTAAAATGCAAGTGGATGAGATGATTTCTCTGAGTAAGCCAAAATATGTTACATAGAGGAAAATCCTTGTCAGAGAAACCTGCAGAGAAAGTTGTATATCTGAAATTGTGAAAGACAGTTTCAGTTGTCAGCTATTTTGAAGAAAAAGAAAAAGTTGAGGCCAGAAAATAAAGAAAACAAGCATCAGCAGTTGTTATCAGAAATATTTGTGTGTGATTCCACTTTTTTCTCCCCTTTCCTGAGTTGTGAATGTTGACAGTGGCCACAATACAGAAATTTTACAGGAGTTTTATCAGAACCTTTACCGATGATGTAAACTTATTTTCAGGGTTGTTGTCTAGATCCATCGCAGCACTTGAGTCATTAAATTCTCTAATCTGGCGGTACGTGGGTGAAATTAAATTAGCAGGACTTTAAAATGCGCTTAAACTTAGGGCTAGGAGTGAATTAGGTCCTGTGTTCTGGGCACAGCAGACTTGAATGGCTCCTTTGAAGGAATCCTACCCTAGAGGGCTGAGCAACTTCATGCTCATTAAAAGTAAGAATCATAACTTGACCTTTGGCAATAGATTCTGTACGCGTTTGGCTGTGCTTTAGACGCTGCAAATAAATGCAGTGCTTCAGATGCTGGTGCAATTCATATGGAGTAATGAAAGGAAAACTTGTCTCCTTCTACGTAAAGACGTTTTCGCTCCCGCTCTTGCTACTGCTATGCATTCAGCTGCACTGCTGTAAGAAAGAGTGGCGTTACCAGGGTCAGCGAGGCCTTGGGGACCGTTGTTATTTTAACTAGCGCGACAGAAACATGCTCTGAACAAGGTGAGAGGACGGTAGTCTGGAAGCCTCTCGTAGCTGCCCCTTTCTCAGCAACGCAGTCGCTAGTGGGAAATGTCACCGACATGACTTGGTGCGTCGTCGGCAGCTTTACGGTCCTGGATGGCTGCAGGCAGCTCTAATTATTTGTTAAAGTCCGCTGATAGCACAGCAGGTAGTGTCCCATAACGGTGCCGCTCAACTTCACAATTTGTTTCCTGCTCAAAGGTGAGAGAAGGGCTATTGAACAAGTGCTGTAGGATTATCGGAGGTGTCGAGGGGAACTGCTGCCTAGAGGGGATGACAGTTTGTTTTGTAAAGTTGTTTTTATTTGAAAGCACATTTTAGCAACCATTTCCGTATTAGCTTCACAAAATATTTGAAGCTGTATCTGCTTCTTGGGTAGAAAACGGCTATAAAGTAATCTCAAGATAGTTACCAAACCTTTGTGGCTTTTCCCCCTTCTCTCTTTGTCCTCTTTTCATCTTCCAAATTGCATTTTCTGGGAATTAAATAATAATGGGCCTGTTTTGTCAAAACTCCCTAGCTGCTGCAGTATTACAACCCAAAAAGAGTGTGGGAGTTTTCTAGCAATACATTGAATTTCTGGTCTGATAATTCTCGGCAGCAAAAGTATGATTTCAGTGGTTCAAATCCCAGCTGCCATATTTTCAGGTAATTACTGGAAAAAATTATCTTACTGTATGGGAAATAGTGACTGAATGTATCCTAATTTTCAAGTACAAGTAAGTTTAGAGAATGCCTCGTATAATATAGATATCTGTTGCTCTTATACAATGGCCAGATAAGTTACGTAATAATCTTTGAGATGTTATTTCATCTCCCTGATCAATTTGTGATAAAGTTTGGGAGCTTTTATTCTGCTGGAATGTATAATTGAGTTTTCACAGTTACATTTTTATTTTATTCCCTTCCCCTTCCTTTGCCTTTTCTTTTTTCCTCCTTCTATTCTGTTATATGTATACAATCATTACAGAAACAGATTTATGGTATTTTATAGCGTCTCTAGACCACGTTGTGCGTAATGCCATAAACACAGGAACAAAAAGTCATACGGTACTTTTAGGGAAGTGTTGCATTAAAAATTACTGCAGACATTAAATAGTAACATTGTCATGTAGCTCTGATCTTGACAGATACTTGGTCATAATTGCAGCCTGTCTGTAAAGATTTTGTATCTCATATGTAAGAAATAAAATACGGAATTATCACATAGTAGTCAGTGCATGTAAAATTGTTTTGTGTGTTTTAACACTGTTAATACTTGTTAACATCGTCTTTGGTGCTTCTAATTCTGATGAGGATTAACTATGTAATAATTTTTACATTCCTGCAAAAATGGAAGAATAAAAATGAGATTAATTCTGTTTTAGAAGTGGGCCGGGACTCAGATTTAAGTTACTTTCCTGGTTCTTTTGCAGGTATATTGTTTGCCTAAGCCTTTTGAAGACGGGAGGCCAAGCAACCCCAAACCTTAGTTTCTCTCCTGTCACTGGCAGGGACGTGCTCAGGACGTACTTGGTGGCAGGGACGTGCTCTGCCTTATTGTCATTTTAAGGTCCTAGAGATTTTGCATTTAGCACTGTCTACGTGCCACGGCTTCTATTTGGAGGAAAAGGATTTCTTTTAATAATTAAAAAGGGTCGTGTTTCCTCTCCTGGTGCTGATTTGAAGGAACAGGGAAGAGTGCTGAACTCTGTGTCGCTGGCGAGTGAGGGCTGCGGTCAGACAAGCCCCGCTGGCAGCGGCTGAGCCACGTAAGGGGTTTGTGCTGCCAGCTGCTTGTCCCAGCCTTCCCACCGCCTGTGCCAGCTAACTGCCCACGGAGCTGCTCCCTAACCTCCCAGACAGTCCCCTCACACCTTTCTGATAACAAAGCCTTTTTAGCCTGTCATTTTGACATCAGTTAGGAAAGGACTCTGTGATTGTGATGCTGAGGGGTGATGTTTCCCCTGGTGAGGAGCAGCTGGGAGCAATAACCCCTTCACCCCTCTCAGATGCATCCAGGGCATTGCATCTGATGATGGCCTTAGGCAGTTGGAGCTTTCTTACGATTCGAGAGCCTCAAGGGATTTTGGCCAGTCTCATCTGTGGGTAGCGAATGGCCTGGAGGTGCAATATATTCAGTAAGAGTAAGATAAGATAATGCTAAGATAGTCAATAGCAGAATTCAAGACACTCTTAAAGCTTTGCTGGTGAAAACGTAGACTTCTGCGAGTTCTCAGGCATATAAGGTAGGGATTTCTTTGGATGCCATTCCTGCACTGGGACACAGAAATTCCCATTGTAAGCATATACAAGTTTTTATAGCTCTCACCCGAGTCCCAGTCCTGCCAGGTGTACAGGCAGATGACTTAACCGTGTACCTGAGGTATATACTTCTAAGCAGACTGTGCCACAGCTCATTTTCCCCTTCATTACAATTTGAAGTATGTTGCGTGCTCATCAGGCAACAGAAATAATCTGCATAAATATTCTGAATAGAACTAAAGAAAATATTTCATGAGGAATATTCCCATTCCAAATCCGGACAAAATAGAAGGCCCCAAAATTTTCATGATTGGTAATACAACAACTAAAAACCAAACCAATGTCATTGTAATTCATTGGAAACATTTTCCAAAGATAATTTTGAAATGCTTTGGTTAGATTTAAACAATATGAAATAATTTTTAATGCTGGTTAGATTACATTTGGAATCAATATATTTTAAATGGGCAAATAGGAATATTTCTGAGATATTTCAAACTGATCACAGAGGAAATGCTTTGGAGTGCACATCATTGTAGTGTCTCCAGAAAGCTTTACAAGTAAAGTGTCTCCTCCAAAATTAAGGAGCCTTTAAGTATAGCATTCAGGAGTTTTAAATCCCTTTTTGGAAAGAGGGGGTTTGATGCAAAAACCGGGGTAGGAGTATTACACCACAGACATTTTTTCAGTATAAGGGCATTTCAAAATACTGTATACAGCTACAGATTTACAAAACATAGTTTCAGAATATGTGGTATTGGGTTGATCAGCACAGAAATTGACGTGTATTCTGAAAAAAAAAACCAACTCCAAAACAAAAAACAAAACAAAACAAACCAAGCGTGTTTAATGTTGTTGCATAACTGAAGCTTGATAATTGGATTTTCTCCCTCCCTCCACTTTGCTCCCCCATTTTTTGTGCTCTGATATCTAAGTGCTCTAAATGCAGTGGCATAAAATTATAGTAAATTGAGCTAAAGTAAAATGTCTGTTCTTAAAGCATGTGACATAGTTTTAGCGTCACTTCTCTCATCTTTCCTTTGGAATTTATCAGAGCAAAAAGCAATCCCTTGTTACCTGGCTGTTGCAGATTCCCTTTAACATGGTGGTGGTATGTGAGAGGTGTACACTTGCGTGTTTCCTTTGGGAACCACAGCTAAATGCTGAGGTGGAGAAGAAGATTCTGATCCGTTCATTTCGTATACTTGCCAGAGCATCTCCCTTTGTAATACTTAAATCTGTGCTTAGCGAGGTCACACTGAACTGAGTTTCAGAGGTTGAAGCAAAATTTCTGTTTGCGTCCATGTAGGGAATCATTTTGATGTTGTGGGGGGAACTATAAATGGGAGTATAACACTGCATAATTTCCTTTTGTGTGCCAAAACGTGCATGTTTAAAACCAAAAGCATTTTCCATACTTCTGGCTATAACACATGGGACTATTTGTTTAAATTCTGTTTTGCTGCAGGAAGAAGAAAAGAGTGGGGAAAGAGGGAAAGGTATTTCTTTCTACCAAAGCTACTGTCGGAAGAGAGGGTACTGCTGCAATTTCATATTCAAGCTTTTAGCAGTGCCCATCAGTGTTTGTTACGATCTACTGAGGCTGCACTAACAGTCACCCTATTTTATCCAATATTGGCATTGTCTGACAGGGTTACGGTACGGCTGCAGGCGCTGGCTGCCTTGTTGTGGCTTCGGGGAGCGGTCCTCCAGTAACAGCATCAGCCCGAATCGCCACGCACCTGAGCCGCGGGAGCCGGCCTCAGACTGGGTCGGGGCTGGAAATGCTCCAGACTGCCTGACTTTTTGGTTTTTTTCCTCTTGCACAATATTGAAAATAATGGTTTACAGGTAGATAAGTGTAAAGTATGTCTTTTTTTCTCAAATTATAGGCTGCATGCTTTGTTTTAATGACTGGCTTTTTTGTCAACTGTGTTAAAGAGAAAGTGGTTTTTCAGTTTAACAAGACATATCTCTGCCTTTTCCACTCAAGGCTGTAGGCAGAGCTGATCGGGCCCAGGTAACTTGGCTAACCTGAGCCTTTTTCAATTTTGATAACTTTGCCATGCAGATTTCCAAATTTAGCAGCTAGTGTGTTAACTATGTTGCATTAAAGTCTATCTGGACCTGTGTCTGTGCCTCTGTGATTGAACAGAGCCCCTCTCTATATGGTATAGCTTATTGCTTCAGGGATTTTAATGACAATGAAATGGTTCTGTCTAACAGTATTTTTCTCATGCATGTAAGTTTTCTGAATTGAAAAATAATTTTTTTCAGGCTATAGGCTGTGCTTACTTACCAGAGAAAGTAAAGAAAGCAATGAGCTTCACAGCAAAGCCACTCCTACCAGAATGAAGGGTTACAGACCGAGACTACCAGTTTAAATCTGGAGTAATTACAACTGCTCTCAAAATATAAAATCCTTAAAATTCGCTATACCTTTTCACAAGAACAGTGATTGATAATTTTCCCTCATGCTGCAAATGGTTTGCTAGTCCTCGCGAATCCAGATGTTTGGCAAATGGCTTGAGAAATCGAGTGGAAAGTTCATAGTGCCCAGCTTTAAAACAGGCAGGGGTGGTGGGCTTGGGGAAGTGGGGGAAGATGGGAGGGTTTTTCTTTTGTGTTGCAATTTTATGTATTTTTTTTTAAATGTATTGACAAAAAGAAAGAAAAAAATTACAGTCAGCACATCTGCAAATGGCTACAGCCTTGTGTAACCCACTGAATTAAATGGAGTTCCCTACAGGCACACAGATCTGCCCACATGGAAGAAAATGTGGGATTGAGCCACACTTAGAAGACTTAGAATATTAGTTACATTAATGAAAATCAACATAGAAACAAACCAAGTTAAAATTACAATGTTAAAATTATTATATTTTTCCTTTTACATTTTTGTTCACTGTAATTTTTTCTCATTTTCTTTGTCTGTGCTTCACACTCTCATCCCCCAGGACTCCTTTTTCTTTTTTTTAAGTTAGAAAAAACTTCCAGTCTTGTGAGCAAAGCTACAGTTAACTGGTAGAAGATAATCTGTGTGAGCACAAATGAGATCTTTGAGCGTGTTAAACCAAGTTGAAGCAGGTAGGCTTACGTATGAAAACAGAAATCAAACACATGATTTCTGAGGGCAATACAGTTTTACTCTGATTATCATATGTTTTTATCCTGATTATTTTGTTAAGAAATTTTGTTAAAAGTTGAACTGCTGTCCGGAATATGGGATGTGTTTATATATAAAATGGGATCTCAAGTCTGTCTGCAGAACAGAGGAAGAATTGTTTTGCTTGTGACTGAGGCAGTACTGCTTTTGAAGCTTTTTCCTTTCCAATCTTTTTCCTGGTTTTGTGGCTGACTTATAGGTTGGAAAGATTGTAATATTTTTTTCAGTTGGACTTTTTTTTAAGGATAATTTGTTAAACCTTTGAAGAACTTACGTTGGCTTCTGTTGAATGGACTGTAAATACCTAAAACGCAAAGTGTTTTCAGACTACACTTTACCTAAGATGGTCAATCCAAACTAACGAGGACTCGAAAGTAAACTGTCATGTTCTGGCTTTCTGGGCTAAGGGAGATGAATGAGCAGAAGCAGGCAGGCTTTGTAGCCTGATGAAGAAAAAGAAAGTAATCATTTTTTCCCCAAGATTTGCCTTCTTGTCTGGTCATATGGTAAACCAGGCTTGCTAAAAGGCCTGAGGTGGATAGGTATCTGGAAAGTAAGTGTGTGGTTTAAAAAAACCCAACACGACATTGACATTAATGGAACCAAAAAAAATCAATGACTAATCTTGGCAAATATACCAGCTTCCAGAAGCATAATTAAAATTCAGAAATAGCAACAAGCATACTGCTGAAGTACTATAATGTTTAAGTTTGTTTTCTCTTAGTATTTTTCATGGATATCTGTTATCTCCTTTAGTATTTTCCACAGTTGAGGATATGGTCGAGTAATGTAGGAATGTTCAGAACTGGACTCAGATATTTATTTTTTTTTCTGAGCACAGTCACAAAGTAATAGTTTGTAGCCTATAAAATGTCTTTTCTGCCCAACACTTCCCAGACATGTATTTTTCAAACATGAGGTTTGCGTTTCAAATTTGTATTTGAATTTAAATTTGTAAGATGGAATGTCTTGAAGAGAGCAAGAATGGCTTATTTTATCCATATCTGATTGTGAAGGGGAAGAAGAAAAGCTTATTATCTAATCAGATGTATTTTTAGCAGGCTTCCATAATTGGCATGAGACCCTCAATCTAAGTACTTGTTTTAGAATGGAGATGAGCTGATCCTTTCATGTTCACTGGTTAGCTGGAACACTTTCAGTTCACACAGAGCTTTATGATACCATGTTGTTTAGGGGCTAGTGCCTAAACAAGGTCCAAGTCTCTAATATTGTCAGTTCTTATAAGAAAGTATTTGTTTATTTAATGTAGTAATTGCAGTAAATAAATTAATAAAATGAATGAAAAAAATCAACCAGAGTAACAGAATTATTTCATCTGTTTTATTGCAGGATAGTTACTTTAATTTAGCTAGTTTCATTTATAAATCTTGGAACATGTATGTTTTGGTGCTTCTTCTCCAGACACTGCTACTCTGAGTAGATCCAAATATGTGTTTAATTAATAAAATAATTTGGTGTGGAGGTACCCAAGCTGCAGCCCAAATCAAAAGTAATGCATGTGTGTGAGCTTACTACAGTGCCTAAGGTAATCAGAAGGAAGGCTTAATAGCCTGGGCTCAGTACTGCAGTAAGGTAGTTAAACTGATCCCAGGATGCAAGCTGTTTTGCACATTTGGCATTGTGTCGAATTGCAGAAATACACTGGCTCCCTCAAATAGCTTGTCTTCTGTTTGTGCTGCAGTCCTCTGTACTGGAGAAATGATCAGAGATAGTTCAGACAACTATAGCCTATTGGAGAACATTCCCCTCCATTTTAATATTTAATTCAAATACATGTAAATAACTGGGAAAAACTTTCTTTACAGTTGTGGTCCAAAATAACTGTGTTTTTTTTTTCATTGACAATCTCAGCTGTGCTCTCTGCCAAAATACACTTAATATATTTTATATGATAAGTGGACATGCTATATTAGTATTTCAAGTGTTAAAATTAGGCTACAGCTTTGTAATATAGCAATGTTTAATTGTGAAACCATCATCTGGAAATACAGATCTGTCCCTTCAGCTGCTTCCAAAGCACTGATTTTCTAAAGGGTTGATCTTGTAAACCAAAATTTGCCCAGGAAAGTGTCACCTGTGCTGGCAGGGTGAAGTAAGTGAAGACCATAGCTGGGTGTGTTCAATGTGTGTTCCTAATAAGAAGCTCCATATTCACTGTCAGACTTAATTAACGTGGTTTGAGAGGCGTCTAGCGGGTTAGTTTTGAATCAGTGTTCACGCGTCATCCATCAGCTACGACAATTGTCTCCTGCTTGCTTGAGCTATGATACCTCTCAACCTTTTAATCAAAACCAACCCAGGCAGTGTAATCAGAAGCGTGCGGTGGGTGACGGTCGCTCAGGAAACCCTCCCAAGCTTTAAGTCTTCTCCACTGCTTCAGTAAAAAGTGAAACAACTTCTGCACGCTCCCTTTGGTCTCGGAGACTTTGGAGAAATACTCCAAATACAGCAATGAATAAAACCTAAGAACTGGGAGTGACCAGCAGCTCGGGCGCTTTATTTTTGTGTTGGGGATTTTTTTTGGTTTGGTTTTTTTTTTGAAGAAAACGTAACCAAATTGCACTGCAGTTCTTTACGTGGAGTAGTACCTTGTTTCTCACTGAACTGATCTTGTACCTTGAGCCACTGTTTCTACATAAATAGGCGGTTGATAACTGGACAGTTGTGTGTCCGTCTTTAGCAAAGATTGTCAGGAGCATGTCTCCAGGCAGAATATTGCTGGATGTCCTCCGCAGGGCTTGTGTATCATCAGCTTCCCAACTCTGCCCAGTGGGAGACTGGCCAAAATAATTACTCTGAACCAGAGGATTTTTGCTACCTTTTCCAATAGCTAAGAATTCTTAAATGGCGAATCATCCTCTTCTCTTTGAGATTTAATATATAGTCATCTTGGGTTGGTTTTTTTTTTATTTAGTTTTCAATTAGGGGAAAGGAGTTGTGATACAGATCTTAGGGCAAAAATACTTTCAGCCAGATTTGTGTGCTTTGATCTAAAGTAATGCACCAAAAGTAATAAAAGATTAAATGGCCACAAACTTTAATGTCAGATTTAGTAGTCATTAAGATCTTTCAGGTATTCTGTAATCGTTAATTCAGTTCTTGGTTCATTAAAAATATATATTTGTTTAATTTGCAATTGCATTGGGACTTCAGAATTATTTTGTTAGTTGCAAAACTTCTATGTCCTCTGTGTCGTAGCTGTCATTAAGCATTTCCAAATACAACACTTTTTACAAAGCACAGTCACTCTTGTATTTGAAAGTTCTCTTTCACAAATAAAAAGTGCAACTAAAAGACCTGCATCAAAAGCACTGTACTGTGCTACGTATTTCCATTTTCCCTCACTCCCCAAACCCTGTCATGACACAGTGATGTGTCATTATTCTTTTTTTCTGAAGATTTTGCAAATGACCTTTTTGTGGAAATACCAAGGTGAACTTACTGGGGAGTGATGTAACTGTTCATATTATTCTAGCTTTGATTAATGTCTCGGCAAAGTATCTTTCCCAGGAGTTCCTTTGGGTTTCTCTTTCCTTGTATTCTCTAGCTGTTGAAGGGTAAATAAGTTAACTGAATATTCAATGTAATCAGCTGGGTGTTCTATTCAGGTAATCATTCGATCAGTACAGTCACATAGGTATTTTAGAAGATGATGTGTTTATTATGGGAGAATCTCTACAGTAAAGAGATCATCAAACAATAAATTTTTTGTTGTTGGCAAACCAGAATATTTGGTACTGGAAAAAAATGAGATGATACACAAAAGAACTTCTTATCAAGTATGGACATTTCTTAGTACATTGTTTATTAGAAAACGAGAGTACCTCTTGAGTGCTCTGAGCTGAAATATGAGACCTGAATTTGGAGCTAAAAATGACCATATCTGGAGGAATGCAGATGAGTATCTTAGGCTTTCAAAGCTTAAATAACTAATCCTATTTTAGTTCTGTGATTTAATAGATTTCTATAATGTAATGAACTGAACATTAGCTTGTACCCACAAAAAAAAAAATTCCTTTTTTCAGTGTTTTAAGTAAATTTTAATGAGGAAGCACTAGTGAAGGTGAAGCAGAGTCTCCTAGAGCCTAACACTTTGTGTTTAAAAGCAATTTCTCAGATGGGTAATACACAATAAGTAGACCATGCCCATCCATTTGGTATTTAAAAAAAAACCCAAAAACTTGTTTTCATGTTGTTGTGTAGCCACAGTGTCTTGGAGATGGAAATAGTCATACATCTGCAAATAAAAAATGTAGAGTGGAACAACAGTTGTGTGGCATAAGATTAACTCTTAAAAGTTCAAAATTATGTGTTTGACTTGAGTATGTCTCTTGTAATTTCTATAAGCTTTAGGAAGCTCATTTTTAGAATATTATTATTTCAAATTTCTTAATTGTTTTCAGTGCGTTCTTCAAAGAAGCGTATACATGCTATGATCCATGTATATACATATATGAGTATTTTCATTAATTTATGTAGTTACATAGATAAAAATATTCATTCTTTAATAGAAACTAAAACCAGTCTTTATTGAGTTAAGTTGTGAACGTGGACACCAGGCTGCAGAAATGATTGATGGTTTTCTTACCACATGTAATGGCGTAACAGGATTTTGCAAAACCTTTGTTCACACACTTAAAAATTACTAGAACATTTTCTTAAAGTAAAGAGCAGATAGTATAATCTTAAACTGCTGCTTCAGTATTTCAGAGAGATTTTCTGAAATGTTGCTTCAAAAAACAGGTCTGGAATTTAAGGGAAAATTTTTGTGTAAATAAACACTGTAGAGTGCAGTTGCATATAGATTGAAATACGTTGTTGTATTCATTTGTTGAATAGAGTTCATTCATTGCATCCTAACTCGGTTGGGTTTTTTGGTGTTTGTTTTTTTTAACAAACACTTCCCAACAGAGAAATTGGAAGTAAGGCTAATTATAAAATATGATTCTATTCTGTTTTTTTTGTTTCTGTCAGGAAATTACCTGCAAGTGTCTTGAGAAACTGTCCCAGTCAGTTTTCACCATTTACTAGAAACCTCCTAAGCCTGCACTGCTGCCTTTTCCTCTTAAAGTCCCTGCCCCTTCCACCCTTCGCACAAAGTTGCCACTGTTGCTTCCTTGCCCTCTCCTTGGCTGGAGCAAACTCTGGACCTCACCAGTGATGTTATACCTCCCTTATGATGTACCTACTCTATTTGTGCTTTAGTGTGGGTTGGGAGTGTGGCCTTCCAGCAAATCTCCTGGCTTACTGTACTTGGATTTGTCTCCTGGAGGGGTACCGGAGCCCAGGCACTACTGCCTGCTGGGTGGTGCTGAGCTGGAAAATGTGCTCCAGAAGGGCTCTGCCCGTCCTCAGCTGCGCACGTGCTCCTGCCCGCAGCACCACGCTGGAACTAGCTCAAAGTGAAACTCTTAACATAGGAATCACGTGGCTGTCGGGCTCTCGGCAGCAGCTGCTCCGTGCAGCAGATCCACTCCTCTTGGCATGCTTTGCTTTACAGTGTCCAGTGTAGCCACGGCCCGTGAGCCCCGTGTCCCCGGTGGGGGACCTGCTTGTCTGGGATTGCGGGGTCCTTCTCTGATCCCATCAGCGCTGGTGACAACGCAGGCGTGATCCTGGGAACAAGAATTTGAGAGGGGGCACTTTAAGATGGGTCCCAAGAATTCATGCCTTTCCTCACAGAGGAGTATTCATGGTGTATGCTGTAATTAAGGACTATAGTACTATTTTGTTGTGGGTAGCACCCTCCTAGTATTTTTTTCTACCCCTCCTTTTTCTCAGTCTTTCTTACCCTCAGGAGTGAAATTATTCATGGCCAACGTACTCACTCCTGTATCACCCAGTAATTTAGTACAACTTCTCTGTTCCTTGTTCCCCTTTGATTGGCCTCTCCATGTAGTCATGTAGCGCATAACACAAAGATGGATTGTATGGCATTCTCTGCTGGGGAAAATCAACACATAGAGCAGGCTCGCTGCCAAGATGCTCATAATTAAACTGTTGCTATGGACAGGATTACATCGATGTTTCTATCAATCATTTGCTGCAGTTTTGTGGCTATCGGTACTTGGATCTTTTTAGGTTTTAATTTTTATCTTCCTTTTACTTACCTTAGTTTTCAGTTGAAAGATGTATAAGTATGTAGATATATAAACATGAAGAAAGATGTATAAATAAAAATAATTATTGGAAGACATAGGAAGAAAAGAGAAACCAGTTCCATTGTTCCGACTCAGAAGCCGATGTCTCTGTGAGGTGTTTGCATTTATCCAGCTAACAGAAATGGCCAGATGCAGTCATTCCCATTCCGAAGTCATCATATTGTTGTGACCTAAGAGTCGGTGGCAAAGCTGCCGTGATGTGGTAACAGTTGGTACAGCCAGAGTGTTATCAGTTTGCATAAAATGTCGCAAATGCGGTAGAACAGCAGGTGAAATAGAAAAACAGCAGCAAAGTGGTTAAACCTTTGATTTCTTTTGTCCCTTATCCCCTCTGATTCACGTGCAGTAAGTTGTGAGGTGGACTAATGACAGGATAGCATGAAGTACACTGATGTGTTGGGACAGAGCTCGCTTGTCCGAATACAATGGCTGTACTTCACCTGCTACTGCATCATTGCTACTGTTATCCCCTATTACTCTGATCGTCAGCAAATAATTCCTGTTGGTAGCACTCAAAATGTTTGGTATTACAGCTAACTAGGGTGCAGTGCATTAAATGTAGAGAGGTCCAGGATTACAGCAGAAATGAGGTAGTCGGAGGGGTAACAAATGATATCGAGTGCAGCTGAGATCACTGTAACGAGATAAACAGTGTGGTGTCACAAAATTGTCTCCCAGTTGACAAAACAATCCATATTTTATAGATTGCCTTAAAAATTGAAGGATGGAGTCAATTATAGCCAATTATGATGCTACATTTACTGGAGGAGTTTTCATATCCTTTGGGGAGGAATAAGGAAACGTTCAAGTCAGTCAGAAAAAGCTTTTGCATTTGCTTCCTTGTTTTATCTGAACGCAGTTTTTTCCTATTCAGGTGAAAACTGCATATGAAAGCTGGGACCAGGTTATCTTTAGGAAGAAGAATTTTTTAGTTCTTTCATTTTTCTTCATGCTGAGCATAAAATTATGGTAGATAATATGGCAGATAGAACAAGAAACTCGAACATCAGCTCCCCTCCGTTACCTTTGGGTTTACTCCAAAGGAATTGTAAATGCAGCCTGGTGATGGCAAAGCCTGCTTAGACAATGCATATTGACATCTTTAATTTGACTTGCTTCTTTCCCGGAAGGGAGTCTTCATGTCACTGAGGAGATATCTAGTAGATACTGCATCTTTCCGAATGTAGTCTATTAAAGTAAAAATAAAGGAACAAGAGCAGGGAATGGTTTGCTGCGACCCGCAGTTGCTTTTCGGTGAATAGATGTAAAATGCAGTGTATTGAAGATGAACAGACAGATACCTATATTCTTAAGAGATCTGATCGTAGTCTCAGTGGTTGAGGGGCAAGCATTCATTTAATGGCATAGTAGTCTTTCGTTTAGATTATCTCCCTCCTCCCATTTTGATTCTCGGGTAGCGTGTCGGGGAGCTGCACGTCCCGTCTGTCTCCTGCTGTAGGACTGACTGTGAGGAGTAGTTTCCCTTCCCTAGCAAAGCATGCCGTTGGTAATTAATTAAAGAGTCAGATATATAGATAAAGGTGTATTCGGAGACGAAAGCCAACAGTAAACAAGGTGTTTGAGTAATGTTTCAAAGTGTTATCCTCCTTCTGTTCAGGATTTCATTTCACCAGCTAGCTTCAGAGGGTGACCTAGTACATGTGCCAATGACAAAAGCTACTTGTAACAATTCAGATCATGCTTTCTGCTTTATGAAATGGGATTGTAAAAATCCTCTCAAAAATGACATCTGAAATAGCATTAAAACACAATTTCCCTTTGATAAGGTTTTAAGGCACTCATATGAAAAGTGACACTGCTCTGAGTGGCTCTGTGTCAGCATTATGCAATGTGTTGCACATAAGTGACATTAATCCATTAAGGGTGTGAGGGTCACTTATTTTTCTCATGAAGTCATTAAATACCTTTATTGATTTCTGTTCAATCAGTTGCATTCTGCTGGCGTACAGTGATCTCTAGACATGCTAATAGTGCTGTTTCTAATAATGTTTATAGACCATAGTTTGAAAGACAGATATTACATTCAAAATAAATTATCATGCCTAAGTGAAACACAAAGGAGCTTAGGGAAGCAATAATATTACGCTGTTTGCAAATTACCTGAACCTACTTTATTGCAAAAGATGATTTTGTGACACAGATGTTCTAAAATCAATAATTAGCCATCTTCAGTACATTTGCTGCTTTTTCTAAATGTACAAAATTAATTTATATATTTGGACTGCTTCTGTTACGTGATGATAAAGCACCTTTTAAAAATGGAATGCAAACCTGGAAACCCTGTCACAGTAAATAAAAAATTTGTGATACTAGTTTTTATGCCAAAGACTGCTTAAACCTTAGGTCATAACAAATGCTGTACGTTGAACTGGCTGGTACTTACTGTATTACTAGGTTATTTCGTCGTTGGAAGCAACGTTGTGTATATGAAATGCTAGTGGATCAATGCCAGTAAGAGTACATTTCTTCTTCATTCCTTCATGATGAACAGGTCTCGTAGGAGGAAGTACGTAAGACTCAAACGTAACGAGTGCATTTTAGCGCTCTATGAATGGATGCTCGCTAGACAAAAAAAAAAAAGTCATGTTCTGCCCATCTAGTTTGATGCCATCCTAATGACTTTATCTTGACAGTTAGCCTGAGCTTGTTTCCTTACCTAACAGATAACTTCAATTGTACTTTCTATTTTTCCTATTTAGAAGGAAATGAGGCTTCAGATGAGTTTAAAATCTGATGGAAGAGTTGTGATAGACCTGTTAATTTCTGCAATAATCTGATATTGTAGTTTACCTCACCTCTTCTAGCTTCTTTGCCTTTGGACGCAAACGGTTGATCAGAGTAGATTGCCAGCTTTGCCCTGGGCGTCGCAAAAGCCCACCAGTACATTTATCTCTGCAGCTAAAACACGAAGCTTTCACTTCCGAGCAGTGAATCGCATCCTGCTGAGGAATTACTGTTTGTTTTGTGGGTTTCTTCGCTAGGACCCTTAAGGGGCTCTGACAGGTCTTGTCGAATAGCGTTGGCCGTCCCTGTCTCAGACACCAGACGGTGCCAAGTAGTGGCAAGTTTATTGCATTGTCTCGGGAGAAGCTGCTGTTCGCTCAGCGTTTTCTTCATAGGCCGCCTGCCTGATCTCATTGAAGGAAACCTGAGCAAGGCTGTGTTATTAATGAATTATGACAAGCCTTTTGCCTGTCAGGCAGAGAGGTTCCTGCTATCTCCTTTTAAGACAAAAACTTAATGGAAGATGCTCAGCTGGGCCAGCTCTCCGCTGATACTCCTTAAGTGCTCATCCCAGGCTGATGCGGATACGCAGAGAGCCGTGAAGCTGCAAGTGGCAGCGTTTAATACCGTCTCCCTCATAATGCCTGAATAATTTTCCGGAGAGCGATCGCCGCAGCTGCTGTGAACGTGGTTATTTGTTTATTTTTCACCTTGGTCCTGGCGGATTGCTGACCTAGCTAATCTGCCGCGCGCGCGGGGCTGGCGGCAGGGGGGGGGACGGGGGACAAGACGACGTTTCCCTGCTCACAGCGCCGGCACTCTCCTCAACGTGACAGGATCGGCAGCCGGAGCCCGAGCCGGGCTCCCGAAGCCCGGCGGAGTTACGTGGGCTGGCTGCCGGGTCCGCTCTGCGCGGGGGAGCTGGGCGATGCTGGCGAAGAATGGGAAGGAGGCGATGAGGGAGCCGGCTTATGTTTTTCTTAATGGATGTTTGTGAGCAGGAAGGAGATGGCATGGGCTGTCGGGGTGAGTTATGGAGCGCGTTTTGCGATCTCCCTCCGGTCGGGCGGCTCATTATGTTAAACAGTGCGGCTTTTAAAGCGCCGTAGCTCTCCTTTTATGTGCCTTGGCCTTCATTTGCTGAAATGCTTCGAGTTCACGGCGCTCAAGTCATTTTGGAAAGGGGATGTAATTACAAAGGTTTCTTATGCTTACCAACAGCTTTTTTGAACCAGTGTAATTATCATTACTTGTGGATACTGTAAATTGAATATCCCCTCCCTAATTACATTAAACTCAAGGGTTGGCTGCTTAAACAGCCAAATAAGAAAAGTTCACCCTTTACTATAAATAGCAAAATCGTTCTTTTAGTTCTGCTGACCTTTAAAGCGAAGTGCTTTACACGATGTCGTCAGGTGTACATTATAAAGATAGCTTGTAATTAGATCTGTAATGAGGAGCTCAGTTAGAATGGCTTTCTGAAAAACTTCATTTATTCAGCGTTTTCTAACTACGTGACAGAATTAAAGTTTCAGGGTGCGTCAGGACTTTTAAAGGGGCCAGCCGCCGCTCCACACTTCACCTGCTCTGCACCGGTGATTTGTAGCTGCCCGGCGCTACTGCCAGCGCTCAAAGGCAGCTGCTGTAGCTGCAGCGACTTCGCCCTGCCCTTTGGAAACAACACGGGGTCAAGGGAACGATTTATCTAGGGGTCCAAGGGTTTTTGTGATTAATAAATGTTTCTTCTCTCACTTCAGGAGACAGCTAATGACTTAATTTGTAGTGAACAGCGGAATAAAGAGAGGGAAGAGGTGGTCGCCTCATTTTTGTTTGGTTTTGGCTGGTTAACAAAAGTAACTGTAGTCGTGCTGAAACGTAAGTCATCTCGTCTGATAGAAGGAGGCAGAGATGTAGTTAGTGAGTTGACGTGCCTGCCTTGGGTTCAGTCTGCTGCCTGTCACAGCTTCACCAGTTCTGTGCATTGCTTTAAGAACACTGGAGGCATTTCTCTGAGCAGTTCGATTGACTTCCACTTACTGGCAGTGACTGAAATTTTCAGTGCATTGCTACCAGCTAATATTTACTTTGCTTTCTTCATTCTACTTTAATTAAAATCATGCCGTATATTCCCTGTAGAAGCTTTTTTGTTAGTCGGGACTACTTATTTTCCCAGAGCGCTTCCTGCTGTGTGTCCTTCATGACCTGTCATAAAAACGTGCTTGGACGGGACAAATTGAAAAGTGTGCCTTTGAAAAAGAAAGAAACTTCAATTACAGTTCAGTGGTAGAGAATTACAGCTATAGGAAAAGAATAGGAAAAAAAAAATATCCTTATTGCATAATGGAATACTATAACATTTGAATGGAAATAACTCCTAAGTAATTTTTAATGAAATGTAAGGCTAAAACAAAGGCAAAAAATAATATGCGACTTGGTTTATTTTAGAACATGTGTTATTAGTCCGCCTGCAGTCTCTTGTAGCAGCTCTTAGCAAACAGTGTAAACTGATGGAATACCCTGCATAGTTTTATTTCTTGTTGAAAAACACTTATGTTCATATTTGATACATTTATGAGTTTAAAATTAAAGAATAATTACACAATTCTGGGGTTTTTTTCCCAACATATTTCCTACCTTTTTGTATTTATTCTGTTACACGATACGCAAAGCTCCTAGATAGATTGTTTATAGGTTGTGGTGGTAGTGTATTTCTCTTACACACATGTGTAATAGGCGAAGTGAATAGACAGTATTTTATGCACGAAAGTAGAGAGTACTCTATGCGTAGCCAGTATTGATAGACAAATTCTATGTCTGATATTTAACAATCCAAATGAAAACCAGAACAGTCTCGTGGCTCATGCAATTAGACAAAGATACGAGTAATATCAGTCCATTAGCAGACAGGCAAATACTTTCTTATAAAAGCAAGTAGATGATGTTTTAGTAGAGATGTGTAGAGATTAGCTCAAAATCTGAAGGCCTAGACTTAATTTAGTTGTTCTCTGTTACAGAACCTCAGTGGGTAAAAACATTTGTGTGTTGTTCAGGCACCAAAGAGTCTGATTCCAGCAGCAACTTGAACAGGCTAGCTGATAGGAAAGAAAATGAGGAAAAGAGAGCAGTGAGAAAGGCAAGACTTTAAAGATTTTTGGATTCATTTGTTTCTGCTTACCCTTTGGCAGGCACTTGTGCTTACCCTTAAGGCTTAAAATCTTTAGTTGCTTCAAAGTGGCATGGCAAAGTAATTTTTAACTGGCTGTATACTGCTAGAGTGGAGGCAAATCTTCAAACTTGTCTTTTCCCAGCTATTTCAAATACTAGTAAAGCTTGTCCATTTAGCAATAGCTAAGCTTTTGATACACAGTAATGCTTTTTAATGGAGCTCATTGATTGTATGTGTGCAATTTGTTGACCTCTTTTTTTGAATGGTTTATCAACACGTATCTAGAAGGTGCAGTCTCCTTGAATTTTGGGTACAGTCTCAGAGAAAACTCTTATGAAACTGAGGTGCAGACAGTGTTAAAACTGATGTCTTTGTCCCCCTAATTATAGGTCATTCTTCTGCATTAAGCTTCTTTTTGCTTTGCTCCTACCTTTGCAAAAGTAAACACAAAATACTGATTGCTGAAGCATGTCCCCTGACCTCCCTGCTGGAAGCAGGGACAGCGTATGAACTGGGTGGCATTACAAAGTGGCATAATTGTGTTCTCTGTTTTGCTTCCTGTTCAGTTCCTAGTGATACCTAATATTTGGGCTGCTTTCTTTTGGCAGCTGAGCACTGAGCTGACATTTTGATGGCACTATTTATTGTAACCCCAAGGTCTCGCTCCTGAGTGGTAATGTTCATCTCAGAGCCCATCACTGTACATGTGAAGTTAAGGTTATATTTTCCCATGTGCATCACTCTACACTTATCCGCACTGAATTTAATTTGCCATTTCATTGTCTAGTCACTCAATTTCATAAGGTCCTGTGATTGTTCACCGCTTGCCCTCATCCTTACTGCCCTGAATAAGATTGCATGATCTGCAAACTCGGTTTCTTCAGTGCTCAGCTACCTTTCCAGGTCAATTACAGGTATGGAAAGAGGAGCAGATCCCTGTGGTACTCCACTGGTAGGCTTTCTCCACTATGCAGGCTTGGCCATTTACCACTAATTTCTGGTTATATCTTTTAATCAGTTATGTTGCCATGCAGGGATCTCTATTTTGCCTTGGATGCTTAGAGTCTTTAAAAGCCTTTTGGAAATTCGCATAGGCTGCGGTGACTGGATCACTGGTTTCAGATGTTTGTTTAAGCTATGCAAAGAACTGGGTTAATTTTGTAAGACAGGAACTTCACTTTATGAAAACTGAAATTTGACTCTTCTCAGACATGTGCCCACTTGGTCGATTTGTTATTATAGTCTATATGCTAGTTCAGTTAATAGAAACATCAGGCTTGCAGATTGCTGTTCCCCAGAGCTTTTCTGGAACCTGTATTAGAAGTTGGCAGCACATTAGCCACATCGGAGACCTCGAGTAGCAAGGCACTGGGGAGAGGGATGACACATCGTCATTAGGAATTCAGCTATTCTACCTTTGCATTTTCACTCTCAGACGAATGCTGTCTGGTGCCAGCCATTTGTTACTTCATACAGAGAAAGGACTGGGGGTTTTCTGTTACACACTTCTGTAATGCTGAGCACAACAGAGTTCCTTGTACTCACCAACGTAATAATAGTCATAAATTAAAATCAGATCAGTTGTTAAAAAATGGTTTAAAAAAAAAGTGACTCTTGCTTCTATTATTTGCAAGTTTTAGTAATACACTATTCTGCTTTGTTTTGTTTGATTTTGTGTATTTTCATTTCCCTTGCTGGTGTTTGAGAGTAATGCAAACGTCTGAAGAAAGGGCAAGATTTCATTTACAGAGAATGAGACTTTAAAAACCCTGAAAATATATAGAGTGGTTATTTCAGTTATATAAATCTGATATGTTATTTGAAACCATGGTACTCTAGAAAAAGTCAGATGGAAGCAGTATTTTTAATGTGACAGTTTCCTTTTAATAAAGGCGCGTATGGCCTCCATCAGTAATTATCAATCTTAAATTATATTAGTCAAATTTTAGCTTGTGGCTAATAAATGTGCACCAGAGCCATGCCTGATTTCTGAGTGAAGCTTTTGTGATGTTTCAATTTTGGGGAATATTCCTTTGGCATTCCTCATTACATAGCTCTTGCTCAGAGCTGAGCAAAATTACAAGCTGTATATAAAAAAAAAAAAAAAAAAAAAAGACTGAAGGAGAAGTTTGGGGTCACAATCTGCCATTTCTTTGGACCAAGCTGTGTCAATGTTTGCATTATATATTCAGATTTCAGGGATTCAGAACTGGTTTTTAGTTGCACTGGGCTCAAATTTTGAATCCATTGGGTTTTTGAGCTCTCTTAACTCCCTGAAGTGGGGTTCCCACCCCACCACCCCACAAGACAGAAGAATGTTGCGGGTGAAATGCCTGACAGCAGGTCCTTTTGCTGCTTGAAAGCAAAAAGCAACAAGGCTCCTCAGGTATCTGCGGAAGCGTAGCCACGATTTTACTGCAAAGCTCAGCTGAAGAAAGCTCCCTCCCACTCAGGGTGGAGGCAGAGCAAAAGATTGTCTGTTCTTGTGTTTTTATCTTAAGGAAATGGGCCTTGTGGTCCTTTCTAGGGTCCCACGTGATGTGAAAACTGGCAGCTCTGATCCTCCAACTTCACTTTGCTCTGTGTTTCACGTCCTGTCAGCCCTCAGTGGGAGACATGACTGATTCTCTTTTTCTTCTGCCATGGGCATTCAGGGGCACGAGGTATGATTCATCACAGACATGCCACTCAATCTGATACTTCACCGTGCTCGTATCGGAGGCATGAGAAAAGAATACCATTCTAACTGGAATTACAACATTTTTCCAGTTATGCTTAAGGACTTTGCCAATTATCAGAAGAAAGAATTTCTGTATCGATAAGTTGTCAGTTTGTCAGGATGAAGGTAGGCAAGGTGGAGAGAGAGAAAAACAGGGCAAAAATGGCCAGGTAATGAGGTAAAATGAATTACAAATAGTACATGGAACTAGCATGATGTGCATCTAGCTTGAATGGTTTGGCAGGCAAAGATTAAATGAAAATTTACCTATAGTACTGAGCATTGCTTACATAGTGGTTTTGATAGTGATTTCGTTCCTGTTCTTTCCTTTTTTTCAATTACTGTGGACAGAGGAGGAAATTGAAGTACCCTCATAATTCTTCACCAACACAAGGAAATACTGTGTAGAAGAATTGCCAAGTTCTAGTCCAACCCCACTTTTTTAATGATAAATACATGCACTTTATAGAATTGCAGGCTTCAGGAAGGCTTCCCCGCATCCCTCCCCACCACATTCATAGTTTGTTGAGAAATATTCTGGGTTTTGCCTTCAAAAGGATCTCTTTGGCAAAGTATCTTGGGAGCTTCAGAAACAGGGCAAGGAACAGGCTGGGTGTCAGCGCTCCAGTTTGCTTGGACATTGGCAAGATCCAGCTGTCAGATTTGGTATTGAGGAAAAAAATCCTTCACAGGTCTGAACGGCAAAAAACTTTGAGGCCTTTTGCCTTAGGCTGTGCTTTCATTGAGGATCACCTGCTAGGATTATATAGACACATTACACCCATGTTAAATCCAGTTCATTACAGACACCATGAGCATTGGTCTCCTGAGGACTGGATTGCTAACATCTACATAATAGTACTTTGAAAACTGTAGGAGAGAAACTATTTAACAAGAGGATTTTGAAAGTTTGTTTCAAACATAAAATAAATATGGAAGAAGACACACTAACTACTTTTATTAAAGGAGGGGGAAAAAAAAGGCAAAGTGGGAGTTTGGGTAAGGATGATAAGAGGCATTATGTAGAAGATGGTCTGGTCTTTCTGGAGATATGCCACAGAGCTGTGGGCTTGTGCATACCAGCAGGTCGTGACAGCGGGGTTAGATGTCCACATTGCCTTCTTAGTGCATAGCATCTCCAACATAAGACTGTGTACATCCACACATGTGCTTTTTCACTTGTCTGAAGTGTCTGTATGACAACTCTGTTGAACTTCAGATTTGGTATCAGGCATGGTATTTTCCAGCCACAAATTGGCCATTTGTGCTTCCTTTTTAAGTATATAATAGCAATGATTATAACAATAATAATGGAGCATTGTGGGTGGAAGTGCTGTTGCTGTAAGGTATAAGAGACCTCAAGGTAAACAACCAATCTTGGTCTATTTCCAGACCTTCTTTGGAGAGAGCAGCTAACAGAATGCATAGATAAACTGGGAATGACCATACAATTATTTCAGTGGGGGACTTTAAATCCAGATATTTTTTGTAGGGATTTTGTTATGAGTGTTCTTTCAGCTCCTTTCAGTAATTCAGGGATGCACAGCTCATAGCCTACGTGCTACATTTGCAGCCCAGCGGTTGATTCAGTCAGTCGTCTGCTGCCTTTCAAGGCCTGGCTCAAATTCTTTGGTGTTTGGCCGCCTTTTCTCAAGCTCCCACTTCTTCAACGCGCAGCAGGCCAGCCTAGCTTGCAGCCAGCACGCTTTCTGCTCCAGAAAGGGTTTTGGCGAGGAGGGTAACCGAGGCCAAGCTGTGGGAATTATTCTTCAGTCACGCTCCTGGCCGCCCCCTTCCCTGGCAGCGAGGGAGCAGGCAGGGACTCAGCCGGGCACAAACCCAGGGGTAATGCGCGTGCAGCGTAGTCATTGTGTGCGAGTTTAGTAAATCCAGCTTTTCTGGAAAGCGTTGCGCCTTCCGCTCCAGCTGTGCACTCGCAGTCCAGCTGATTCTCACAGGCTCAGCGCATTTGGCCGGTTCTTCCCAGCCCGCAGACGATGCTGCTCCTGCCGCCGCGTGGAGCTGAACCCCGCTGCAGCAGCTGACACGGCTTGATGGGTTTGTTGCCGAATGTACCATCATTTCACCAGTGACACCGAGAATAATTTCCAGACTTCACTGGTGTAAGCACTGCCTTCTTAAAACGTAGACTGGGAGAACAACTAGCAGATTCCTCCTTTTTGCGTGTTTATTTTAGGTCTTAATAGACTTAAGTATTTCAGGACTCTGTAGTAAAATAAATGCCTGAGGGAGCCTAAAATGTTCACACATAACTAGGGCTGGCAGGAGAACAAGAATTCAGTGTCATGAAAAATTTAGCAGGCTTGGCGTTCATCTTGATGAGGAACTAAACACAGTTCTTCAGAGATTTTAATGAAAAATAGAGAGGGAGAAGGAGTTGCTCTGCTGTTAGCTGAGGGCTCATTAGCTGGGGCACTCACCTGGGATGTGTGAGACTGGACTTAATCCTCCGGCCTGAATCACGCAAAACATTCAAGTGTCTGTTCTCTGGTTAGCTGCTGTCTCTGCTTGTTTGTCTCTCTTATGTTGACAAAAAGAGCATCTGAGATGCCTCTCCAGTAGCAGGTGGGAATAAAGGTAGTTCTGAGTCTCTTCTCGTGTTGAAGTCTGCTGTTCCTTTTGGTGAATGGTTGGGGGATACTCCATAAAGAAGTGCCCAACTGTATCCACTTAGCCCATTTTTTTAAACATGTCCGAGTTTGCTTTCATCCTAAGAAACAATGGTGTTACCAATATTACCTGTGTATTTACATTATTCCATGTACACAAAATGCTGTAAATCATTTCTAAGTACATTTTAGTATGCAANTCTGAGTCTCTTCTCGTGTTGAAGAGTCTGCTGTTCCTTTTGGTGAATGGTTGGGGGATACTGCATAAAGAAGTGCCCAACTGTATCCACTTAACCCATTTTTTTAAACATGTCCGAGTTTGCTTTCATCCTAAGAAACAATGGTGTTACCAATATTACCTGTGTATTTACGTTATTCCGTGTACATGTCACAAAATGCTGTAAATCATTTCTAAGTGCATTTTAGTATGCAAGTGGTTTACATTCAATGACGTAGATATTTAACTAGTGCTACCTTCCACACTCCCACATGTTTTTGTCTTGATAATTTTTTACTGGAAGTTCCCTTCTTTTTCTACAATAAATTAATTTGTAACAGAAGCAGCATCTGAAACTTTTTAATTGCGGTGTGAGGGAAAATAAAAAAGGTGTCCATTAATAACAAGGGTGTGTGGAAATAAAAGGGCAAGGAGAGGTCAGATGGAAGAAGGTAGAGAAGTAGAGGTTTCCTTGGCTGTAAAAGGGAAGACTGGGACATCAGGACGCCTTGTCTCTAGGAGGTCATAGATGCCATGATGTAGGTGGCACTGCCTTGACTTTATATATGTTGTGCAGTTCTCGGAGGTACGTTGCCTGCCGGCTTTGCAGCGTTCAATTCATAACCTTTGCAGGGGATAGGAGGCGTGCAAGATAAAAATACAGTATTCTGCAAAGCAAAAAGGAGAGGGAACATGCGTTTCTGGGATCTTGGCAGGAGATGCCTGAAGCAAGAAGATAATTTGGTGCACTCTGTCCAGCAGCTTTACATTCAACTAGCATGNTGCCTTATTTATAGTAAACTTGGGGGGGTTTTGGGTTTTTTTTTTGTTTTTTTTTTTTTCTGGATAACATCAATGAAGACTAATCTGAGCTGGGGGTGGGAGGGGAAGAGCTGGATGCATTTTAATCCAATAGATTCCATGAAAACAGACTGTAACCATAAAAATGTCAAATAAAGCAGTTGTGTTGTATATTATTGTTTATAATGAATTGTTTTCTGCTTTTTCTGCTAATCAGGCATTTTCATAAATGTATTTTCCTTCCAAATGGATATGTTGTTGTTCCCATGGAGCAGCTGCAGTAACATATTGTACTTGCATGTTAGGATTTTTTCTTTCAAATGGAATGATGTATGAGTCATTTATGCCTAAAACATAGTAAAACTTATTATACCATCACTTATACCACATCTTCTGAAATAAACAGATCCAAAAAGACACTTGCAGTGAAAGTTGGATTCCTGAGAGTTTGCATGGGCTGATGAATGTTATGGGCCGATGCATCATTTTTATTCAAAAGAAATTTGTGTATGGTTCTTAATATCGCTGCCTGCTCACCTCAGCACACATAATC
This sequence comes from Anarhynchus alexandrinus, assembly GCA_008711295.1. Lineage (NCBI taxonomy): Eukaryota > Metazoa > Chordata > Aves > Charadriiformes > Charadriidae > Anarhynchus > Anarhynchus alexandrinus. The sequence goes on along the minus strand of VUYV01000584.1, from coordinate 214,999 downwards.
TTAACAGCAGTGTGACAGAGAAGTTTGTGTTAAACTGCGTTGATTAACATCCTCCTCTATTTGACAGGATCTGACTTTGAAGTATCCTGTGATTTGTTTTCTACTTGTGGATGTAAAAATTCTGACCAAGAATTTACTTTGCAGGCTGTAACTGCTTCAGAAAGCACGTAATGAATGGTAACTGCTCCAGAAAACATGTAATGAATGATTATTTGGACTACTAGGATACCTCAAAGATAAATAACAAATACAAACAGCACAAAGAAAAGAAAACATCTCAGATAACTGAGCAAGAGAGCCAAGACTATTGCTTTGTCTTTATCTCTTCGTGTAGATACCATGGCATTTCAAGTGCAGGAGGCTAAATCAAGTACCACGTAGTAAGAGCAACTGCATCAGAAAACTGCATGCATGTTAGGCATAAACATGCCAAAGTACAAAAGGAATGAAATGTAGGTAAACCCGGGTTCAATTCTCTGTGTCTCTTTGCGCTTATAAATTGCATTTTATATGGTCTGATCCTTTCAGAATGAATATGTTTACCTTGTAAGTGTTCCTGTGTAATCTTTTCCTTACATAGTGCGGCATTATCAAGCATCATATAAGATTAGTTACTTTGTGCTGATATGAATGTGGACAAAGTCAAGCCATTAGTTGGCTTTTTCAGGGGCTGCTCTCATAATTGGTTGCATTACTTCTTTTTATAAAAGGAGCATTGTGTGAATACAAATGTAATCTTGGCCAAGAACCTGTTAAAAAGTGTCTTTTTCAGAGGGAGAAAGAAAGCAGTCGAATAAGAAATTTGTTTGTGTCTTTTCTTATCAGTAAGTGCTTTGGTAGATGTTTTGGCAGTAGAGATTTATGAAGGTTGATGTGAGGGAGTGGACAATCTTGGAAAGCATGTGCAACAAAGTATATGGAGAATTTTAGTTTTACAGGGCAGGGCTTCCAGACCGATGCCTTTAAATGCTTTCTGTGTAGTAATTGGCTTTTACCTGGCAGGTTTTACAGGTTCTGAGAGGTGCATCTTGAAAGTATAATGCTTCAACGTTAATAATTTTTCAGGAACTCTGAGGCTTATGCAGCTTCTGCTGGGGATGCTGCCGTTTAGATGAAGAGCAGTTGTTTCAGAGTTCGCAAAGCACTCGGATGAGAATTTCCTTTCATCTCTTTTCAAAGAGATGGATAACCTCTGTCTGTCGGCAGATCTGGATGGCCCAGTTGGCATTTCCCTTGTCCTTGGACAAAGGCCCAAGGATTCTGGAAGCAGCTTGGTAAAGAGGGTTTGTTACCCTTGGCTCCAGCCAGGCGTAAACAAGTATTTTCTCTATTTTGGAATTTTCCTTATATGTATTTTGGCCCAATCTTTTGGACCTTTACTATTTTCACTGAGATAAAAACTCTTAGAAGTAACCAGTGTGGTTTATTTTACTTTGGGTTTTATTATTCTGAAGTGGTCAAATTGGCAGAGAAATAAAGATTATGTTATTACTGCTGGATTTTATAGTTAACTTTTTGTGAAGCTTTATTAGAACCCCCTCTTGTTCATTAGCTCATAACTTTATGAAAAGCACTTTTGGACTGAAGTTTTCCATGTTTAGTCTGAGGCCAAAGGGATTTTTTTACCTCCATTCAGCATTTTCTGACCTACCTAAGCTAATGTGACGGGGTTTGTATATTTATTTTAAGAAATGTTCTGTCTGTGCTCTTCTGAACTTGAATGGATAACTAACCGTATTTGAAACGTATGGTTTTAAATTCTACATCTAGCTAGAGCACAATGCAGTCCTGCCAAGTATAAACACAGATGAAAATGTTACAAAATTAAAAGCTATCAAATAGAGGGTTTGTATAACTGGTCAAAATATACTCTATTTTAGATCGCAATAATTTCTTACGGTGGAAGAGAGTGACTAAAAATGTGCAACTTTGTAGTGCTTTACAAACACTCTATAAATTTTCTCACCAGTTAAAACATTATTGTTTATATATTCAGGCAAAAATAAGGGACTTTGTTGATGTGGGGTTTTTCTTCAATGCTGAATTTCCGGAGACACCTAAATAAAGAGTCGAGCTTTCTCTGAGTTCTCAGTACCCAACAGTTTTTATTGTTCTCAGTTTTCTAAATCATCCCTCAACGAGACTAGGCTTTGTCAAAAATCTGGCCCTAAAATGCCACCTCCGGCCCACTTCAACACCGCTGCCTTAGAGGCTTTGGTAGCGAGCTAACTTCGGTGATCATGCGGCGGGTTTTCATTTAAGCTTTCCAGCTTCCTGCCTGTGGTGCTCTATTTGTTTCTAAGGTAGAAACATTTTCTCCACATGGGCAAAGCTGATAAGTTCTGTTCCAGCAGAGAAATAAATTACATACTAGATGTAATGAGACATCAATGTCCAGTAAATGTCCTGTTGCTTGCGAGAGTGGTACTGCGTGAGACAACAGTCGATAATTTTCTGGTAATTCTCTAATTCCTCCCCTCCCCAAAATTCCTTTGTTAAGGAGTTACATTTAATATAGTAGAAAAAAAGCCCCAACAAGGAACGAAACTTGAAAGTGCGACAGGAAGGGAAGGGCTTTTGGAAATGCAGTGACGAAAAGCTAACAAAACTACCTACTCAGTTGTGTTACCTTCAGGCGTACAAACCCTCTGAAGTTCAAGACTTCTTCGCTGGTTAGACAGGTTTGATGTTTTGTTAGCAGGAATGCTTTCTCCTTTCTCGTCACTAAGCTTACGCTTTTGTAAGCATCGCGTGGTTCCTTAGTTTTACGGGCAGTTTTATTGCTTTGCTTTATTTTATTGGCAAAACACAGGATGCAGCAGCACGCTGTTTTCTTTCATATGGAAGGCTCTGGCAGTAGCTCTGCCCGTGGCTGCCGGGCAGCGTGCTGGTCCTCACAGGGCCATGCCAGGAGGCACGTGGAGCTCATGGCAGGGCATGTGCCAGTCCCTGGGACGGCTTTCCATCAGGAGCTGGTGAAGATGGCAACGGTCATCTCATCCTTCCTTCTCCTCCCCCTCTGCTATGCCAAAGTCACAATCTTTTGAAATAGCCGATGGTCAAAAAAATGCAGCTAACAGGGTTATAAATAACCAAACTAAAAGAAGTAACTAATTTGAATATTGAGAACTAAGATATTGGTTTTATAGATGAGCTTTCTGGAACACTTTTTCAGCAGTCTGTTGCTCTTTGTTAGCTTCTAATGAAATCTCTTTAAATTGCCATGTTCCCTTCTCAGAAAACAAGTCATATTCTGTGGTCTGCAAGCATAGTCAATTCAATGTCATTAAGAGCTTCTCTGGATGCTTTGCTTCAAAGATACGGTTCCCTTTATAACAGACTGCAGGACAGTGGCCACACTGGTAGCAAAAATAGGCAAAACTGTCATCCCTACCATTGCTTTGACTGCTTTTCTCATGTAGGGCCCGGTAGAAATAAGAAACCCAAATTTAGTTAATTAGTATTTATTTTGATTCCTCTTTCGATTACTTCTTACTGGCGTGGGAGGAATGAGGGTGGGAAATTACCTGATTCGGAAAACTGGATGATTTGTGAGTCATTCTCAGAAGATTTATTTTCTCTTTAACAAGCCTCTCCCCAGCTGCCTTCCAAAAAAAAAAAAAAGAAAGAAAAAACCACAAAACCAAACCAAACCCAAGTCCTCTTGTGCTCTTCAAGATGCATTTCCCGTCCTATTACAAAAAGACTTTTTCTGCCCCCCCCCTTAATTTTAGCCCAAAGCAACACTGAGAATACAAAATATATAGGCTACCACAGAGTCATGCTGGAAGAATGATAAACCAGATGTGACATGGCTCAATCCATTTCACCTCTAATAATAAAAAGTCAAGGATAGGAAGAATAAAGAAACATTTCTTCAAAGGTTACTTTTTTAGGTGATTACTCTTTATGAATTGCCATCCGAAAGAATATCAGCATCCAGAAAAATTACAGTCTTCTACAAAGGTCAGGATTGAGAGCAGAAGCTTGGTAAACTCTTCAGCCTCATCAGTGAGTGAATATAAGACACAGAGAGCCTGGGAGCGGCTATCCTCCGTAGACGAGTTATAGTGTATGCCAGCAGCTCCTTTCATGATGCGCGGTTCCATTTCTGGAAATGCAAAAAAATGCCATTGGTGGGGGGGTTTTCCTGGTTTTTGCTTGTGTCTGTAGTGGGTTTGTAGTTTGGGGGTTTTTCACGTGAAAATCCTGGCAGGTTTTTGAGAAGGGCTGGGTTCTGTCTGCAGCGCTGTGTGATGCTGACTTACTTGTTTGGTGAATAGGGAGTAGAGAGAACGACTGGCTGCACATCCCCTCCACTCAGGAGACCTCTCCTGCCCTCTCCCGCCACCGTGCAGTGGTCAGTGAAGCAGTAAGCCCAGGCAGATGAGCGCAGCAGTGCAGGGCTGTGACGGAGGCAGAAGTCGTTAGCTGCAAACAGGTGCCTTTTGCGGCTGTGTGTATGTCCCTGTGTGTAGAGACCATGCACCTCTGTCGTTTGGCCGGATTTGAGCAGGGGCCAGGTCTGTGGCCAAGCCACGCAGGGGCCAGATGAGGGCCCCAGGAGCTCCCTCCCCTGCCTGCACAGTCCGAGCGCTGCCCACCCTTGGAGCCCTCCTGGCCACCATGCTCCAGCTGCGGGGGCTTGTGCGTTGGTTGCAAGAGGTAGTGGCTGGGCCAAAAATCTGAGCGTGTGACTTGTACAGCTGAGTCGGTGGCTGAGTTGGTGTCTCCTTGTCCTGGCTGTGCTGGGTGAGGCTCTCATCACAAGTCAGAGGAGCCTGAATCCCAGCAGATGCTCTAAATGGAGAGGTGACATTTTTGCCTGAGAACTTTTACGTCTCAAGTGGCGATACGAGTTAATCGAAACATTTTGCAATCTGGTGTTGATTTCCTCAGCTTGCGTCTGTCCACTTCTCCCCCCCCTTACCCCCCCCCAAAAAAAAGAAGAATTAGATATCTTTCTTCTAAAAATATGGAGACCTATCACTTAAAATTATTTTCTGAGTGGATTTTCACTCTTCTGGAAATAGCTGTCTGTGTTCCCCTTTCAACATTTTGCATGTCCGCTTCTAATTAATATTGGGGGAAATAAAGTGGAAAGTTCAGTTGAGCTGAGCAGAATAGCTCCTAAAAATAAAACCTGCATGCTAGAGACGCTTGAGTTTTTAGTTTTGGCTCATGAACTTTCTGCCTAGCTGAGTGGACCTTTGCTCTGCGCCTGGCTCTTATATTATAACGTAATTCCTTTTGAAAATAATAATAATAAAAAATAAAAGAAGGTAGTGAGAGCAATGCACTTCTGTTAGGATAATCTGTCAGTTAAGGCTCAGATTCTGCAATTTCTTTACAGACAAAACTCCCATTTAAAGCGAAGATGAGCACTGCCTGAACTCGGGATTGAAGAAGGAGCCGTTGTGATCATGCAGTCTGACCCCTGTAAGAACAGGGCACTCCTTTTCATTTAGCAATCTGCTGAGCAGCAGCTGTTAAATTTCTGAAACCACCAAAATGCCTCAAAATACAAAGTGTTTGCCTCAGAAATGAGTGTCAGTTCTAATGCATAACCATTTTTCTTAAGAATTTTTTCTTTTTCAGAAGACAATTACAAGCTTTATATTACAGACTGTGATTATTATACTACACTCCCAAGAAGAAGAAAGAAAAAACCAAATTATAATATTTCAGGCCAGCATTTCTCTTGCTTTCTAATGGATTACTTTTGTTTTCAAATCAATGTCCTCTGATTATAGTCTTGTAAAGTTTCAGCTTTTACAATGTACAGAAGCAGTTGCAACTTTGTGAGTTAAAACACGTGTCAAGATAATGCACCTGTTTTGTTTAGAGGTAAAAAACTTTTGAAGGAAATCTAGGAAAGGTAGATGTCATTTGTATTTAAGATTTGCATCTGAGATGTAGTCACAGTTCATCAACACTCAGAGGGATTTGAAACTTGCAAAATGCACTTCCCAATTCAGGGGTAAAAGGATCATTATCTGTTATGTGTACAAACAAAGCAAAACAAAAACAATTAAATGGAAAACCCACCCTAGATTGCAAGCATTGGTTTTATGCATTTGAATCCTTTTTTTTTTTTTTTTTTAGGAATTCTTGGCACGTAGTTCTGTTATATATGTGTATATGTGCATGTGTATATATTTGAAAGACCATCTATGCATGCGTTTCGTCCGGGAGATCTTCCCAGTAGCTGCAATGGTTGACTCTGGTATAAGTAGATAAAAGGAACTGTGTTGGTTATAAATAATCGTTCTTTGTGTGCTATGCCACAACACTTTTCAGTAGTTATTTGCATGTAGAGTTTTAATTAAGAGATAACTGTCACTGCAGGTTGACTGCAGAAGGCTGCAGTATCCAGCAGAGAGATAAATGCCAATGCCAAGTCATACAGGTTGGAGAGCGTACAGGGAGTCCATAATAAAAAATGGGTTTACAATTAAAAACTCACTTATGACTAACTTACTGTGTTACATGCAGATATGAAGAGGTCCAAAATCCGGTTGCTTAGGGTTGTACATACCAGGTGTGAAGTTTGGGGTTGTTTGGGGGGCTTTTTGGGGTCAATCTACATGTCATACATTAGAAATTGCAACTTGGATGCGATCAGTAAACTTGTTAGGGAGGGTATAGGTGCCCTATTTAACAGGAGTGAGTTACAGCTTTCAGCTCGCTGGGAAGTCCTAGAACAGATTGCAAAGATTCATCTCAGCTTGATTCAGAAGGGCTCTAAGTGTCCTTCTGCCTGTTTGAAAGTGTTTTGGTTTCTAATTAATTTAGCCAGAAGATATGTTATTTCTGACCTTCACAAACCGCTGCCTGTCTGATCCCAGTTTTAAGAGATCCCATTATCTGTTTTATTTAAAAAAAAAAAAAAAAAGGCAACCTGTCTTTTCCTGGTGTGAGGAGCAAAGTACAAAATGGATATATATAGCTACTGTTAGTGAGCCATTATATGTATAACATATTTTTCCACAGTATGTGGTATGTTTTTGGGTTTATATGACATAATAGTGCCATTTAAAATAATATGAAATCTTCATTTTCCTGAAGTCACCAGCAAAAATCCCATTAATTTAAGTAAAGAAAGGAGATACCTACCTTGCAATCTGTAATTTAATAGCATTTTCTTACTGACATTGAAGTCAGTAAGTACTCTTTACCACTAACTTCAAAATAAGACTCTCCCCCTCTGTCTCTGAGATGCAGATAGAGGAATTTTTTGTCTTCGGTCTCGGTGACAAGGGCTGCCAAGCCTGTGAAAGGGAAAATGCGCTGCTCTGCCATAGCTAAACAGCCTAAACAGAGCTGTCTGCTCCTGTATTGCCTCAAGCAGCCATCAGAAGTTGTATGTATGTAAGAGTTAGGTGCAGGATTTATGCATCCTGATTGAGATGAAAATAACGGCCCTTCAGATTTTTATAGTGAAATTACTTTTGCAAAGTGTGGAACTTACAATACAACTTACGCAAAGCGACTTGATAACGCCAGGTGTTGAGAACTAATCTAGATATATGCACAAAAGTTCAGCATTAAAGAAATTCATGAAGCAACAAAGACTTTCCTGAACTAAAACATGATCTTATTGTGTAGATTTATAATTACTTAAGAAAATAAACAAGGCTTTTTTTTTTTTTCTTTCTTGTTGATATCCTATTACCAGCAAAATGTCTGTTTTAAGAGTTTGAATCTGTTGGGGAGTTTTTGCAAGTGCATGTATTTTATGGCCCTGCAGAGACTTTCTGGGTCATCTGTTCCAGCCCGCCCACCCTGCAACAGCAGGAGATCATTACTACTGCTTCTCTTCCACCCTACTTTTCTCCTAAATGCCACGTTCCAAAAGTGTCCGGTACTATTTTCTCTAAAATACATCTGGTGAAGATGCAGTGTGTAATTCATCTACGCACCCATTGGTGTTGAAGCGAAGTGCTTCTTTAGCATGTGGTGACAGATGAAAGCTGAGTAGTTGTTGGTTTTGTTCTTCATAATGCGATATAAATAAGCTTAAGTGCTGCTAATGGCTTTTGTTTAAGGGAAAGGGTGCAGGCGAGCTGTACAGGACGGCGAGCTGTGGGTTGTGGCCTGGTGGAAGTGTCCCTGAGGCTGTGAGGCTGACGGCAGAGCTCTGCCCCACGCTGCCCCAACCCTTCCCGCGCTGTGCCGTACCCCCACACTGCCCCGACCCTTTCCACGCTGTGCCGTACCCCCACACTGCCCCGGCCCTTCCCGCGCTCGGCCGTACACCCCCTCACTTCCCTGCTCTCACACCCGCCCTGCGAGGCAGCACGATCCCCAGAGGCTCAGCCTCGGACTTACTTAAGCCTCAGTATACTTTGTCTAGAAAGTCCCACGCATCCCTATGTGTCCCGTTATTGCCAGTCCATTGATGGCAGTCTTCCCCATCTTTTATTTGCGATCTTTTGAAGGGTTACACGTCGCGTACTTGTCCCTTTCAGCTTTCCCATATGCGACATCCGCTCTGCTTCCAACTTGTATTTTATACCGTCTTTTAGATCTTGGCACAGAACAGTACGATTTTTTTGACATAATTACCGTGTACATATGTATTTAATGTATCCGTTATTAGCTCAGGTGTATTTCTTTGTTAATGTTCTTCTTACAACCAATTTTCTTTGGGTTTTACTTTCTTTGGGGACTCATATTATATCTTTAGCAAATTTATTCCCGTCTTCACATACTGCTATATTGAGTCTGTTCCTACTGGAGTTTGCCTATATTTGCTGCAAATCTTTTTTGCATTTTTGTGTGATATAATTTTTTCAGAAGTATGTAAACGTAAATGGAAGTCATGTATTTTCGATTATGAAAATACCAACAAATTAAAGCGTGTTTATCCTCAGAACTAACCTAAAAGATGAGATTTAAGTACTCATGAAAAATGTATACTGTCTCATGAAAAATAGCTTACTATCTTATATCAAAGTCACATAGTAAAAACAAGAACATTTGCTTTTTAAAAGTATGGGCAAGCAAGTCAAAGCAGGACAACAGAATTTTTTCCTAGATTTATACCAAAAGAAGCAGAACCCAGGGGGAAAAAAATCAATATGTGTATTTTTGTGGTTTTCCTTAGAATGAAATATTCTTTGCATCATCGTGTGCCTCCAAGCTGTATGGAAAAAGTGTTATAATCAATATAATTGGCTTTTGTCATACTTAATGATTTTTGTGATTTATAAATGTGTGTGTTAAGACTTCACTAAGAGATATTACTGAGTATTTTTAAATGCCTTTCATTCCACGTAAAAAAAAATTGGAGAGGAACACGCACATCCATTTACAATCCCTCTTTCTAGTGTGTTGAGTATTTTTTCTTCTTAACGTGTAGCTTATTCTATAAATGGCAGTATAGATAGCTATCTGTCTTTTCACTTGGAATCAAAGAGGAACTCGCTGCAGAAATCTGCCAGCGCTGGATGAAGTTGTACAGAACCAGGCGTCCCAGCTGGCTGGCCTAGGGTTCTTGTGAAGAATTGGCTCGTATTATAACCGGCTCCCTTTTCTCTGCAGACCATGTAACTCTGTGACAAGAAAGACCCGCCTGCCAGAATTAGGTTTATTTCTAAAAATCAAATCACCGAAGTGGCGTAATTTCCTGGTGGTGTTACAGCCCTAATCACCTGATTTTTGCAGCGGCAGAGCGTGGTAGGGGGAGCAGTGCTAATACCCCCACGCTTCCAGCCCGCACCTGACACGGGGGCTTTTCTGCACCCAGAGGCTCGGTAAGACGGAGCACCCAAGGGATGCTCTTTCCGGGTGGCTGCTCATCAGTGCAGTGCAGTGTCAACTAGCCACGTAGCACTGAGACAATTAATAAATTTGGGTAAATGAGGGAATTTACAAAATAACTAAGGGACCTTGGACATGAGACATTTTCAGGCAACAGGATATTTTCTATGATTATGGTTTGTGTAATCAAGGCTTTGTTGTGTATGAAAGTTAATGAGCGTAAATTGAGAAGGAGAGAGGAAGCATACTGAGAACAGTGTTGTGCATAAGCTCCATAGATATTACTGAGGTGGTGATTTGTTTCAGACGGTTTACATCTGGAACATATTACTGTTGCTCTCCTCTCTAGTCAGAGAAGTCCAAAGCAAGTAAAGGAGACTTGTTCCAAGCCAAAAAGAAATTAAAATTATAGAGCTAATTTGTATTTGAAAAAACCCACTCTTAACTATTATTGGAATTACTCAAATTACTGAATTGGAATTACTGAAATATAATGGCTATCTGAATCAGTTTGGGTTCATCATAAATAATGCATTAAATACTCTGTCAAGAAATAACCACAAATCCAGGTTACTGAAGCAAGCAGTGTGAAAAACCAAGGTGTAGCAAGAAAATGTGGTGGCACTTCATCTTGAACTTGAAAATGTGCCCACTCCAGATTCCCAAGTTGAGCCCTGTAAAATGTCATTCTCCCATCCTTGTTATTTCCCTGGCTGTAAACCTTGGGTTTCACACAGGAGTTACTTCAGTAAGTGTTCACTTTCCTTCCAGAACCAAACATGAGTCTTAAAATTGGTAATAATATATATAGTGCTGTTCCCTACAAGAAGAGGTAAATGACACGTGAAAGAATTAAGCAAAGAGTTTGTGGTGAGGCTGGCATGGGTTTCTTTCCAGGGAAACCAATTGGTTGGGACTTGGCAATGTGTTTTAGAGATCTTTAAGATACTGGGTGATGGGATAAACTGAATATGAAAGCAAAAAAAAAATAATTTAAAAATCAGCATGATTCTAGCAGTGTGCAAGAGAGATGGTGGGAAGGTAATTCAAGCTATTGGTGCCAATATGATTTATTGTATTAAACTTAAATATAACATTCAGAGGTGCTGCACCTCTCCAGCATAACTGTACTACTGAGTACCATAAAACCAAATCATTACATGATGGAAAAAACCCTCTTTTCCTTTAATTTAAATTTAGATTCATAGTTATGAATGGCATCCATGCAGGTTAATCTAATTTTTTTTTAACATAAAGTAGGTAATAAAGCTACTTCATTTTCTGGTACAATTCCCCACCTACAGGCAGTGTAATACTTTATTCAAAAGCAGTCCAGCAGTCTTACTCTCAGAGAGTGAGATCTGTGCTGACTAAATACTATGAAGAACCAATATATTCACAGGGTAAATTAGGTAAATCTTTCTCTGCTGTTTACTGGGTTAAATTATTGTTTCATTGACAGACTTAAATGCATTGTTATGATATCCTAAAGCTTTATTTAAATCTATTTTCCTCCATGATGCCTTTATGATACTTCCAAGATGTAGAAATGGGATGTAGTCATTGCATATGCATGTTTTAAAAGAACTTGTGCAGATGGATGCAAGTTTGACAGGTGAAACATTTTAATAGGTTTTAAATAGTATGTGTGTCTGAGAAACACTGCTAAAACCTTAAATTCCTGTCAGAATAACTCATATGGTAGAAATTTAGGGCTGTGAGTTTCCCTGTATGTGTGAGCCTGGAAAACTGTTCCTGCTTCTTTGCTTATCTGAGTTATTTTCTGTCATAAGTAGATTTTAGACAGGAGTGTCCCACCGAGAGAAGTAGCCCTGTAGTTGGCCATATTTTTCAGTACTTTTGTTCTCCTTAAAGGCTTGAAAAATAGAAAATACTTTATTTTTCCAAATGGTTGTACAACAAATATTTCACTTCATTTGGCACCTGTTCCTCTGTCGTTCTGTGTTGGGGAGACCTTGGAATTCCAGGTAGTGATAGACACCGTCCATTGAAATAGCAAGTCACAGCATTGGCTTATGTTTTCTGAAGAACTTAAAACCAGTTTATTACATGCAGTTGTCATATTTTCTTTGTCCATCTCTTTGTACTGTTTGAAGTAGACTACTAGCTTTTCGGTGATGCAAAAAATAAGTGATTTGTTGTTCATGTGCTATCTTGACCCATATTTTAAATTTTTTTTATTTTTTTTCATAGGTCCTCCCATGCCATCCTCCTCATCTAGTCCATCAGTTACTGAACATTTACACTCCCCTCCTCCATCACCCAATCTCCATGACAACCAGAGGTGGTTATTAAGTAATAATGCCAGCCAGCCAGTTCAGGACTCTGATACAGATGAGGACTATACTGCCAGCTCATATCTAGTACAGACCGGTACTGTTTCAGTGTCTGTCCCAGGTCATGGTAAGAAGAGGACACTTTGTCCATAGTTTGAATACCCTTTTATTTTCCATCCTCTTACAAAATTGCCTAATAAAACTTGAAGATATCAAAATGACTTTGTATTTTAAACTGATTTTCCTTTAAATGTTGCAAATGGTGTTTCTACTTTACTGTAGGATAAGCAAGAGTAGAAAGTAACTTCTAATATATAAAAGCTCATTTAAGTTATTTTAAAATGCAATACTTGTATGAAGCAATAGCCATTAATGATTTATTATGTAATGTAATTTGTAGCAAGTGACTAGCCTTTAGTTGTATTTTTTAAAGGGTAGGCTGAAGTTGGTTAAAGTGTCATGATGTTTAGCTTCAGAATAATGTAAAAGTTATCTTTTACTACCTCATCAAGTTCAGCAGGTTCCAGCCGTTCCTTTAGTTTCCCTGGGGCAGGAGAACGGGATTTGTACATTACTGGTTAGGTACATGTACTGGTTAGGGCACTCTAGACTGAGGAAAGCGATCGAGAGGAAAAGAGCTGTGTGTGTGGTGAGAGAAGGCAACGGTGGCTCCCGAGATGTACGTTTCTATGTTTCTAGTCCTCCCAACCAGTATGAGTAACCAACAGGAGTGACATGTACTTGAAACATCAGTGCCCGCTTACCTCATGCTGTAAGAAAAGATGTTTTTACGTTGTTTTCTTTTTTTAACTTAAAAAAAAATAATAGCCACAGGGTTCCATTATTGTTGTATGATTGAACAGATACTTTGGGGTAGGCAGACTGGAAAAATAATTTGTTAATTCACAGCCTTTCCCCAGTAGATCAGCAAAGCTTGGAACAAGCCTCTTCATTTTCTAACCATTTGTCTTTTGTTAAGAACTCTGCTTAGATGAACCACTAGAGGGGGTTTGGAGAAATATTTTCCTACAGATTGCACATCAGTCGGTTGGGCAGAATTGTTTTGCAGAGCAAAACCACGAGCTTTGAGCTTTTCTCCCTAGCTTTGAGTGCAACTTTGGTGTGGTGTCTAAAGGGCCGGTCTGCTAAGAGCAGTTGTGTATGTGAATTTGACAACCTTTTTTGTTTGGTTTTTTTTGCCATGTTAGGGACTTGGATTAAGATCCTTAAAATTAACAGTGATAATTTTGTTTTTGCATGTTCAACTTGTTCAATATTTAATCTGCAATGAACTCAAAACAAATGGTAATACGTTGTCATAATTAGGGTATGTTATGAAGATGTCTCCCTTCCTTTATGTCTAGGAATACGAAATCTATTAGAAAATGTATGCATTTATCCAAGAGGTTGCCTGGTTTGGTTCAATAAGTCAATACGTTTAGATTACTGTATCCACCAGCCCTTCCTCTACAAATGAAAAATGCAAAAGCAAGAGAAAGCTGCTAAAAATTTTGTATAGTTGGGATGAACTCCTTATACCTTCTAGCCTCTTAGGAAGCTAAGTGTTCATCATTCCTCTAGGTTTTAGCATTTTGCTGCTTCTGAAATTTTCATCAGTTGCTTGCCAGTATGATTTTGTCAGTCTTGAGGAATGTTACTTAACCCCTTTCACCCCAGACTAGCCAAAATAATTTCAGCTACTCCCATGGCCAGTCAGGTCTTGGCCTTTTAGCAGGACAAAATAAGGGGGGGGGGGGGGGTGGTGTTAACAAGCAGGACAGATGTTAACACCATGGTGTATGCTGAGAGTTGTTCTTGGTAAGACTTTTGCTAAGCAGAAGGGAAACCCAGCACACTCCGTAAGTTCATGTTCATTTTCCTTCTCTCTTCCCGCTGTGCTCCCATCTCCTCTATCTGCAGATGTCTGAGATTCGCCCCTTCAGTGTGTGTGTGTGTGATAGAAGTGCTTGCAGTTTCTGCTTCCCGCTGACAAAGAATTAAATCAGTGATATATATACACTCATAATCTAGTAGTGCTGGCGGTCATGGAATGCGGCTAATGATTTTTCTCTCTCTCCACAAGATTAGACTTGTTTTCAGAAGTGCTTCAACTTGCTAACCACAGATACTATATTTGTGATTGTCATAATTTAAGTGGGGTTTGTTTGTATTTCTGCTGGACAAGGAGAAGACCATAGGTGTTCTGGGAGCAGGCTTCCATCCCTGGAGTCAGCTGCAGGGTCACGGTTAGCCGTACTTGAAGAAAGGATGCTTTCAACCAGCACATAGATGAATATTGCTTGGAATATCTATTTGATTTGCTTATGGTTGGTTTCTTAGATCTTACTCTGTTGGCATATTGATGGGGAAAAAATACGTTCTTTGTAAAACAGGCAAGAGCAGAATTTAATAATTAAGCTAATAATTTCTGTTAGCTGCAACTTTCTTGTACTCAGTGAATTAGCATTGTTGTGTAGCTTTTTTACCAGTATGTGTGTCTCTCCAAATCTGCCCTAGAAAGTAAATATCATTTAATCAAAGCCTTTGGTACAGTCTTATTTGACTGTTGTATTTTCTTTGGTTAAAATGGTAAGTAATACAGCATGTGTAGCACTTTCACAGGAGGAAGGGTTTTTCTTTTTCACCAGTTGTCTTTTAATTCATCCACATGCAAAAGAAGCTTTCCATGCTATCTAATGTTAATGGGTGCAAAATAACTCCAGTGCCATATCCTGGATGACTTTGTCCAATGTTTATTTTGGCAGGGGGTGGGGGACCACTTTTGAAGCATTTAGGATAGAAAGGGTACTGACCAAAAATAATTCTATTATTGAACTGGTTTCAGTTATATTGACTTTATGTGAATAGCGAGTTAAATTACCCTCTCTTTAGTCTATGCAAACATCTGTTTGTTTTACTTTAGTCTGAGTTCATTTCATCAATGTAGTTTATTTGATGAACTCCCTCAAAATTCAAAGGATCTGATTATGTATTTAGAATGATATTAATCTAAGCCTTTGGGTTTGATTAGTTTGTTTTGTTGACCAACGGGAATTAGCTTTCATTTGAGGAATTAGCAAAAAGAGAAATAAGAATTACTAAAATCAGTTATCAAATGCTTACCATATGAGAAGAAAGGTCTTCATAGAGGTATTGCTAGTAGCTTTAAAAATTCAGATCAAGTGAGGAATGTGTGGACAGTTTGCTAGGATTCATTTCATTTCTCTAAAAGCAGTATGTTAATAGGTTGTAAAATTCGGGAGGAGATAAATTTTCAGACCATCAGTCGTAACAGCATTCCTTTACATAGCACCTCCAATTTATTCCACTTGTTCTTCTTCTCCACAGTGCAGATCGGTGTACTGACTCTGTTCCAGCAGTTGGCCTATTTGTCTGCTGAGTTCAGAACAATTTACTAGTTTTATTGTTTTTCGAAATAAGAGTGAACTGGTTTATAGGAAACAGGGGCATCTGAAGATGTCTGCAGGGAAGAGGAACAGTTTAAGCAAGAGGGAGAGTGAATGAGGAGCTGGGAGGAGAGGACTCTTGAATGTGACTGAGGTGGAGAGGGTTTTTTATGTAATAAAGTCTGCTTGTAAACAATAGAAGTCATGTAAAGTCTGTGTTTAAGCATCTTGATAAGCTTCTCAATCTTTTTCCTCTAAAATTATAGATTAGTCAAAATTTGGAGGGGAATTTATTGAAATTGGTAGTAGCTTATCTTTCAACACAGACGTGTATTATAATGAGAAATACAGCGCTAAATTCTTCAGTCAAGCAGAAACTATGAAGAAAAGATATAGTTTAAAGTTAATGCTTAGAACTGACAATGGAGGTGAAGAGTCTGAATTAGAAATTCAGATTTGAGGATTTTTACCCCCTAAACTGGAAACATTATGGCAGAACCATCAAATGCAAAACAGAGAAAGATGTATTTCACAGCAGCCTCTGTACAGTGTATTTGAACATTTAAGTTGTACAGGGTTCTGAGGTTACTTAATAGCAGCTTGTGATGATAGTTCATCTGACGAGAAGATCTGAAAAAAATTTCAATATAGTATAATATGTTTTTCAGTTGTTCTTGATCAAGGATCTGCCAGGTGATGCACAATAAACAAGGTTTTGTTCCAGCCATATGTGAGTTGCAGATTGATGGGCTTTTCAGTTCAAAATGGCTAAGCTTTCCTGCAGAGAGAAAGAATTAGGAAAACTAGAGTACAACTCTGAATTTTAACTTCTGAAAGAGAAAAAATAATCCAATAAGGCTGGTTGAAAGATAATATACAAGAACTCTTCATATTCAGAGGTCTCATTGTAGGACATCTTACTCTACAGACACCAAATGTTCTGTGGCATAACTCGCCTATAAATGTAATCTGAGGACTTTAGTTCATGATGACTCATTAGAATTTGATGGGAGAGCTTATACAAAAGTATCTGTCATACGGAAATGATTATTGTTTTATCATGCCACAGTGTCAAGAAGCCAAAGTCAGAACCTTCTGCTTTTGTACAAGCACCTGGGAGAATACAGAGCAAATGCTGAAGAGTTGCAGCAGTAATGACCAGATGTAACACACGTGCAAAGCATAGGTGTGAATTTTATTAGTGGGGTTTTTTTCATTAAACCTCAGACTTTCCCTCCAACTATTATGTTTTAGTTTTCTGCTTAGATAGCTCAATTAACGTAAAACCACCATAACTAAGCAATCTGTCATTTCCTTTTTCTTCCCACTTCTGCCTTTTCCTTCGCATCAGAAGCATGAAATTGAAGTGTGAATGGAAGTACACACAGGGATTTGTGTTCAAAGTTAGTGGAAGAGGCAAGTGACTTTAAGGCATCTTTTCCTCCTTTGCAGCTCTTGCAAGTGCTCCTGTGAGGGCAGGAAGGGAACGATGTGATTTCCCCCTTCATACTCCACTGGCTTGTGAGAAGGTTGGAAATAACCTGTGAATATTGAAAAGATGCAAGGCAAATTTAGTCAGTCCGAGCCAACATCTCGGAAAGGACCTCATCTAACTTTCTGGCACCCCCGCTTTAGTGCCTACAAAACACTTCCCAGCCCTGATTCCATCCCTGCTTTGCCATAGTTACTGCACAAGAGAAACTGCATGTGCTACTGAACTAGAACTTAGTAGCCAGGCTGTCATCTGCCATGTAATCAACATGGTTTAGTTCTGATTAGTGGGGAACAAAAGGAGGGGGGGAAAAAGTGCTGGGGAGAAGGAAACGCAAACATGATGACATGAGACTGAATGCTTAAAAGCTGTTTGGGCTTTTTGGGTGAAGTGTAAATTTGCTTTTTTTCTCCTCATCAACTGAGAACTGGCAATCCATCTGAATTCCCTGGAAACTCTGTGGGTATCCACACACCTTATTTTCATTGTTGTCTTACACATCGTCTAATGAGATTCTTTTACCTCTTATCTTGTAATTCATGATAAATTAAGTTTTGTCATTGTTTTATCAGTATATACAATTTGTCTTCAGGTCTGACATTGGTCCTAAGACGTGTTGCTTGAAAAATGAATTCAGACCTGTTTGGTTTGGAATAGTCTGTGATAATAAATTAAGAATAATAGATCAAACTAGGAGGATTTGTATTGAAGAACATCATGGGGATATGCTATAATCTTGGTTTTATATAACATTGTCATTAGTTATATGGATGAAGGAGTAAAAATGGCACTAATAAAATTTCCTAATGATACTAAATAGTGAGAGTTCTGAGTGCCAACTGGGGACAAAATGTTAATAGAAAAGGACAAGGAAAGATCATTAATTGTATGGCCAGAAACTAATAAAGTGAAATTAGAACTGAAAAATGTAAGCTGGTCTGAGATGCAGAGTATTCAGTGAAAATCTGAGGAAAAATAGTGATAGAGAATTTTAATCAGACCTAAATCTGCAACATGGTCTGACTGACATGTGCAGTTTGAGCGGAGTATGCAAATACATCTGCAAAGAGGGAATCATAGGCATAACATCAATGGAATATAAGTTTTGAATTTGGACCGCCTGCTTTTTCAAGGTTCCTGTCAAATTCTCTTATTACTTCTAGAATTATTGCTATTCATTCTACTCTTCAGATATATTTCAATGAAAACAATTAAGAAGTTAGAGGTATTAATATGTAGGAATAGGTAACAGAATAAAACTTTGACTCGGTACATAGCCTAAGCACTAATTAAGTGCTGACCAAGGGAAACCAATAACCCAAGATGGAGTAGGGTATGTTGTGTACCATGTAGAGTTACAATTAAAAGCAATAGGATGAAAATAAGGAAAGGAAAGATTAGGCACATTGTCAGGAAAAACTAGCTAACAGTGAAGTATATTAAGGTATCTAAGTCTATCCCAAGGGAAGTGAGAAGAAGGTCTGTCACTCTGTAACATGAAATTAAAATAAATAAAAACGTCGGTCATACTGCTGAGAACAAACCTACATTCGCTTTGGAGAAGGTGGACTGAGGTAACCTCCTGGAGCTTTTCTAGTAATACCTGTGTGCATTTCAAATCAGGTATGCGTGAGTTTGTAGTTTATAATGGAGATTATCGTACTAAGCCATGGTGAGTGTGTTTCATTAGCGGCGTGCGCATTGCAATGACTGTTTAAATGTAACAGAAAACTACAATTTGTCCCGTAGCCCAGACTTCACTCTGAAATTGTCCACACCTTCCACAATAAATCGTTTGCAAAACAGACACTTTTCCTTCCCACTTGCTGGACCATTTTATAACCTGCAGAATTACAAAATAAGGCTGCCTGTTCTCAGTGAAAACTGCTGGTGTCTTCTGGGCGTGTGCATACTCAGGGAAATATTTTGTAAGCGAAAATGTTTGATGCCCATAAATTCAAAATGCCCGTGATGCTGAGTTGAGGTATTTGACAAGCTTTCTCTAAATACGGAGCAAGTTCATGCTATAAAAACACATGCTGACTTTTTTCTGAGGCCAGGGAGTGTTGTATCTCAAGCACTGGGTCGCAGTGCTTGCAGCCTTCCTCGGCAGCTCCAGCAGCACTTCATCTCTTACACTCAAAAATCAGACAGCACAGGAAGGCCAATGTCCTTTAGGTACAGATCGACAAATTTATCGATTCCACGTGCTTGGGGCAAATATAGTTGCTTTAAAAACTTAAAAATTGTCTTGAATGCTAGCCAATTTATTTTTGATCCCTTTTTGATACTTGATTTCAATTTCATGAATCCGTTTTTTATCCTCTTTCTTTGGTTTTTAAGCCAAACTTCTGTCAACATTGTTCCCTTAATGTACAAAAATGTACATTTGTTCAGTTTAATTAAGCATTCAGCGTGTTTGCCAAGAGCAAATTACAGTTCCCCAATCTCACCCTCACCCCTCCAAAATCAAATTTTGCAAAGCGGTGGGCAATTAGTTCTCATATCTGATTGTTGTAAGTCATGTTTTTCTCTTAAAGATTTTCGTAGTTTTCGATCTCTGTTACTTAATAGAAGAGCCAAGACCAATTATTTCTCCTCAGATTGTGGCCTTTGTAGCCTTCAAAGAACAGTCTCCCCCACACCTCCTGTATCATTAGCTGCAAAATATCTTTCCAAAGATGATTTCGGCCTCTTCACAAATCAAAGGATTCAGAGTGACAAATTATCCGTCTTATACTCGAATGCATGCCAGATGGGACAACCTGCCAACTGTGTATCGTACTGCGGATATGATCTGATGTAGAGACATTTCCTCCCCTCCTCCCTTCGCCAGCAAAAATCATATTACAAGAAAACACGCAAGTTAAGAAAATCTGTGAAGATAAATTGATTCTGAAACACAGTGAAATATAAAAGCAGAATATAGTTTTTATTGAAGGAAGAAAGCCGCATCCAAATTTCAGATCGCTTAAACTGAACAAACACGTACCTGGCAGCGTAGATGAACCTGAGACCCTGCTTGCCAGTGCTTGCACACACATCGCTTCCTTTGACTAGCTTGATTGCAGAACAGACATTCCTAATTGCAAGATAAGGAGCTTGAATTTAAATTCCGTTGCAGTTTGTTCGCGGAAGAACCCTGAAGTCACGATCAGGAACAAGGATGTACTGCTCTTGTGGGGAAAAGCAGGCTCTAACAAATTTATGGTAGAAGTTAATTTGTAATACAGAAGGTAAAAGGAGAAGGAAATAGTCACATAGAGAGTTTATTTTCGTTATAAATCACAAAGCTGAGGACTTTACCCGGCTACTGCTTCGGCTGACTTCCAGAGGCACAAACAGCGGGGAAGCGCACAGCAAATAACTCGTGTGAGGTCAGGATCAGATGCAAGTGTCTCGCGTCATCACATTAAACTCTGTTATTTATGATTTTTCGTTATTTTATTTCAGGGAAAGGTCTAATATTTTTAACTCGGTACCACAATACAGAATCTTTTTTTTTTAAAGCCTTATTTAGGAAGAGAGCACTGAAGATCTTACAGATGCTCCTGTTTGTTCATCACCAAACTTAGAGTTTTAGAAGCTCTTCTTATCAGCTGTACTGCTCACAGAGCCTTGATAGCCTTGAGACCACAAAAGTTCTTCCAGAAACACAGAATGAATCAAAGGTTGTGAGGTTTGATAAAATCTTGATTATTTTTTATTTATTTTTAATCGTGTGGTTTCATAGTCTTTAGGCTGCTCTTGTTTGGGGTTTGTTTTTCTAAAGAAAAAAAAGTCATATGTTTTTCCCAGCTGTGCAAGCCTGGTCAGTCACTTAAATTTGTGTTTGTGTTTTAGCTGAATTAAAATTAGCTTGTGTAGTCATGGTCATTGTAAGGAGCTGGTGCTTTGGAGAGCACCAAACGGCTACCAGCTTGGAACAAAATGTATAAATTTATTAAGGATACCATGTACTATCCAATCCTGTTGATTGTGGAAAAGTTTCTTCCTTCATCAGGGACTGAGTCTTTAGTTGCTGTTGAAGAAAGAGCTGTGCAAATACATAAAATACCTAATTTATTCCTTAGTTCTGCTGAATGCTGATGATCACTAGAGCCTGATTCTGCGCTTCCCAGGAAAGGCAGGTTGCTGTTGGATTAAATGGAAGTTGCCAGTGGGGGTTAATACAGGACTCCAGTCATTGTAATGCAACTGCAACACACGTTTTATTCTATTGTGCTGAAAAAGTCCCTGTAGCAAGAAAATAGAGCATTTGACAAAAATTAAAAAATCTGGTTTGGTTCCTCATTGGCTTTTGGCTTCCACTTGAACTCCATTCTGGCTAGCTGTAAGTTGGAGGACGATGTTTGAATGCTTTAAACGTGCTGCTCGCTGGAAGTAAACAGGGCTCTCACAAATTCTGCTGGCAGATGCTTGTTGCAGTCTTTCATAGGAGAAATACTGAGGGGTTTGCGCTTCAGTCACGAAGCAAAAAATAAATAGATGTGAGTTAGGTGATTGTGGAAACAGAGCTTATCTCAAAGTTGCTTTGAAAAGTAATAGGCTAAACATTTGGCACCTTCACTTTAACATCCTTTATCTTTTTAAATATTATCAATGATTTTAAAAGCTTAAGGACTATGCTTAAAGCATAATTTCTCTGCTCTTCTACATTATACACAAAAGGCTTCTCCGTTTAGTATCTCTGTGTCTGGACGTAGCATTGACATGAATTTCTTTGTCACTAACCCATTAGGAGTACACAGGAGTAGTAACCCTACTTTTTAAGGATGCAGAGATCTGACTGGAAGGCACATCAGCCTTCCTCTCTCATGCAAGGCCAAGGATTCCTATTGTCAGATGCAGTGGGCATGAAAGCAGCAATTTTACAGCACAAAAACTCCAATAACATTTACTGCGGTTGGCTGAGATTGCAATGCACACAGGCACTGCTCAGTCTTGGTTGCTTAAGCACCAGCTCCCCTTGGCTTTTTGCCAGCCTGCGCGCTCCAAAGAGACAAGTCCTTTAAGGGGAAAGAGTTTTCCTTGTAACTTGCTGTGGGGTAAACAGACCATTCAGGCATAGTTTATTGCATTACATACTCGGCTATGCATACTGGAATGTAGCAAAGTAATTGGGAGAATTATTTTAATCGTTAGAATTCTTAGGTATGAGATACGTTCTCTGAGCCAGGAGGAAAGAAAGAAAAAAAAAAAGAAAAGTAAGGATGTTTCTGTTTGCTAAGTTGCTGATCGTTTATTACAAAGGACTAAAAATATTCTCTCCATGGGAGTTCTGTATGTTTACACTAGTATCCCTGCTACGGTTACAGAAAACTGAATTAATTTGCCTCTTTATTGCTAGTCTTGTCTTGAAGATAAATCCCGTAACAGTTAGCAGCAAGTTACAGTGTAAAGGAACAGTTCTGTCTATGTAACAGGATACTTTGTTGTCATAAGAAAAAACCACCTCAATTTGGAAAGACTGTAAGTGCAGGGTCCTCACAAATGAAAAGAAGTCAGTTACTGTAAATTCTGCCATCAGTCCAACTCATCTTTGTGGTGATACATACTCTGTTTTGCAGCAATCAGCAGTGAACTTAGCCCATCATTGCCATAACCTGGAGACTCCAAATGAAATATTCTCTTAAATATTATTTTATGTGCATTTCTTAAAGCTTTAATTTAACACTGCAGTACCTATTTAAACAACGTATAACAGAATTTATTTGTACAAAAACATCTGGTAGCTGAATATACAGAAGGCTGACTTGGCTATCCCTGAGTACAGGATATCACCTGCTGCTGTTTGAGTCTTTTAGTTCATTCAGAAAGCTTCAAAGAAGGGTAAAGCTTTCCCTTGATTTTGTTGCTTGTAGTTAGTGTAAGGGGACTTGTTGTTATGTTCATTCTTAAATCTCCTCAGTGGCGTCCTACAGTGTGTTCAGGAAAGGTTTGAAATACCATCTGTGGCATTTCTTGAGTCTCTGGGTTACTTTCTGGTAGCTCGTCCTCTGTTGAGCAGCAAACAGGCGAGGATGGGGGTGACCTTGCCACCCCTCTCTCTGTGTACAGCAGCATCGAAAACGCTTCAGAAAGGCAGTGAAGCTCTTCCGATGAATTGCGCTTTTGATTCTGTGAATCTGCACAGCAACTCCATCAGGTTTTTACAGCTGGACTCTTGCTGTAATTGCCGCTGGGATGAGATGCACAACATGGGGCTTCGGAGCTAAGTACTTACGTTGTTTTACTGGCCAAAAGTGTATGGCATAGTGGGAGCATCAGACTTCATGAAATTCACACTTGTATATCTTCATGTTCTTCACCCCTTTCCGACATGCTGCTGGTTTGCCAGCAGGCACTCTAGATGGGGATGATAAAAATGGAAAAGCTGAAAGATACGGTTTCTTAAAGCAGTGGTATATTAGTAAAAAAGTTGCTTGTGATTATGATGTGTGATAATTGTCCAAAGGTCTGTTTATCATTAATTAACTTAAAAGTAATTTTTACTGGTACTGAAAAATTAGAAAGAAGCACTTTACCGTTTTGTTCTTCTTGACATCAGAATATCAAATAATGCTGAGATAAAAAGTATACACTGATAGAAACAATAATTGGTCCCTTGTATGCTTCAATTTCCAAGTCCTTTAGATCTTGCGTGTCTCCAGGTATGCATCATTTTTGGCGTATTTACCTGGCTAATTCAAAGATAATACTTCTTTCTCAAGTCTTTATAATGCATTTTTCAAGAGATACAATATAAAGTTGTTACTTATGCCCTGTAATGTATAGTTCTCAAAATTCACTGCAGTATTTTTCTTCAGATGCCCTTCCTGATCTATTTCCTCAAGGCCTTTTATCAGTGGCTTGTAATATTGAGTATTTTTCTGTTTGTTTACAGTTTTGTATGAATAACTGGAAATAATTGGCATCAGAATACTCTGCAGCATCACGTATGGATCTCTTTCTCGCTCAAGCTGGATTATTTCTTATTTCAATCTAGTCTTCTATTTAAAAGTCTTTGTTGTCTGCCTTAATTGTAGTGAATTCTGGCTACTGTGTGCCTAAGCCAGTAAACCCGAAGGCAGAGAGGGAGGATGGGTTAGATATTTTTAAATCTCCTTCCTAGCTTCCAAAAAGCCCTCTAGAATAAACTGCTTTGCGAGCCTTGTGGGACAGGAGGCCCTGAGGGACATTCCTGGGCAGGGTGGAGGAATCAGCCAGTGTACTTGCACTGTTTTGAGCCTGAAAGGGAAATTCTTCCCTCCCCTGTTACAGTTATTTATCCTGTTAGCTAGACATTAAAATGGCTAGTGTTGTAGAGAAAGACCAGCAGAATAATAGTCGAGTGAAACAGTACAGCCTGCTCCGGTTTATCCAGTTGCTTTGTCATTAGTGATACTCAGATAGAAGAAAATTTCTGTTACATAAATTTATCTGGAAGTTCTTTTGATTCAATCTTGAACTTTGGATGCAGCCTTGCTTCATTACCATATAATAATTTTTTTATGATCATGGCCACAAAAGACCAGATATTTTTTTCCTCTTTGTGTGTGGAAAATTCTTTAAGAGAGTTAAAACGCAAGCTGGTAAAGAATAAAATGCTTAAACTTAAGCATTTTAACCACACATCTCTAGAAGTAAGTACCCTGTAGTACTAGTTCCGTGCTAGGGAAGTTGGGGAAGCTTCCATACCCTTCATGTGTGCTTTAGCAATGTTCATGATCTGGTATGGTGTTCTGCTCCAGGTTTAATCTGTTCTGTCATATCTTAAAGGAGCAGCCAGTGACTATGAATTTTGCACCTGGAATTTTAAACTAGCAAGTATTTATGTATGTATCTTGGAGTGATGGATAGGATGCTGCTTCCACTAAAAGTTGAAGAAAATTGAAGGCAGAGAATGATTAAAAGATTTTTAGCTGCTTTTTTTACATATGGTTACAGAATTTTTATCTGACATTGATCCAGAAATAATAAAATGCAAATATTAAATAGTTGGTGATCAATGCACTAACCTTTCATCTTAGTGATGATGGTTAATGACTCTCAGTGCAAATAAAGGCTTAAATCCGGCAGAATTAGGTTGTAGTTACTGTATGCTTATGTTTCTGGTTCCTGTTACTGTGCTCCCATGATTACAACAGAACTTAAAATGTACTTAAAGAAATGTGAAAAGTATACTCGCATGGTTACAAAGACTTGAACAATGTAATGGCATCTGCAGAAGGCCTTTGGGAAAAGCTCTTAAGAGTTATGAAGGATGGGAACCTCAGAATTCAGTGCTCTTCCACTGCCTCATCAGTGCTGCTCTAGTTCTGTATGGTTCCTTGGGAGATGCTGAGTAGCAAGGGAAAAAAATAATAGCACGTCCAGTATTTCCACCGCTCAAAAACATGCTCTCTGCGGACATAAGTATCAGTCAGCTTCTTTGCTATGATTTCTGCCTCCCAGAGCAAAGCCCTGCTGCTGCTTTGTAGGTTAATAATCCTAAAATGGTGTGCTGTTTCCATTACACTACCTGAATCTCTAGAGGGAAAGAAGTTGCCCCTCGCCGTATCTGTCTGTTAATAGTGACTGAGATAAGAGCGAAGCCAAGCAGTAATGTATCAAAGCCTCTAATTGTGAATCCACAGAAGGCACTAGAAAATTAGATGCCTTTTTCTTGGTGTATTCATTGTTTACCGTAGTATGAACGATGGTTTCCAGTGCTGCATTACTGCTGTGGAATGTCAGCAGGCATCGTAAGCGCGGTTCCCCCGTGTGGAAAAGTAACGGAATGAATAATGGAGACTGCTCATCCGCCACCCCCTATCAATTTCTGGTGATGTCAAATGTTCAGATCTCTTATGGAGGGGCAGGCAGGAATCCCCCTAGTCCACTAGGAGCATGCAACGGGTTAGGGGACATTTTTTTCTGGTATCACCCCTCATCTTGGAAAGATAGGCAGGGAGATGTTCTTTCCGGGCTCTTTCTGAGCCTGACTGCTGGCAGCCACCTTGAGGCAAAGCAGGGAAGAGGTAAGTGTAGATGAGAAAGCAGAGATCGTTCTGGACTCCTCTGCTCTTACCTCCATCCCTGATGACTCATCCTTTTAATGCTCCTTAAGCAGTCAAAAGTGCTGAGGACCAACATATGCTGAAATCTACGATACAGCAGATGCAAACGGGCATGAGCCTTTTGCTCCCTGATGTGATCTGTATGCATGGACATGGGGTTTTTTGCCTTTTCCTTCCCATTCTTTGAAGAGGTTTTTTTCTCCTGTTCCATCTTCATTTTAATCCTTCTCATCCTCCAAGTGTGCTCTTTTAATTTCCTCCTTTCCCTCTTTTTGCCCCTTCTCCTTTGAAAGTTTCTTTTTCTTATTGATTAAGTCATTTAACCTTTATTAGACCATACCATGCCACTCCATCCCACTTCCTACTTTCTCTTTTATCCTTTTTTCTCTTTTCTAATGGACTCTTTTCATATCATTCTCTCCTTGTTCAGGCTGCTTACCTCCCCTTCCTCATTCCTTTTGTTGTTCTCTCCATGGGACAGGTATATCTCATGAAAAGGTGCTTTGTTCAGAATGTATCTGCCTTGGGGCAGCTATTTAATGAAAAAATCAGCTTTCCATCCCATGCTCCTATCCCTCTGAAGCCCTACGCAATAAATGCCAATTACAGTTTTACATAATTAAAATAACCATGTCGTATTTCTTTTTTAGTATTAGTGTCTTCACATTAAAGGAATAGAGCGCTACGCAGCGTGTATGTTTTTTGAAACAAAAAATAAAAATTATGCTTCTAATCCACATTACAGCCCTCATTATCCAGAATTTTCTTTAACCCTTCTTTTCTGTTCTGGGAATATATTCCAGCCATCTGTAGAAGGGTCAGCAAAAACACAAACATGAACGTTTGTAAGAAGTCTAGTTCCTTTATAATTGGGGATGAAAACTAACATCCTGTGTGCTTCTGATCCCTCTTATGTTCTTGTGGCAGGAAAGCTGTTAGAAGGGATGAAAATTGATCAAAAAAAAAAAAAACCAGCAGACTTTTCTCTTGATGGCTGCTGTGGTTATTGGGGGAATTTGCGGTTGCAGAGAGGACAATGGGAGACAAAGATACAGAAAAGTATCAGTCTCCGGTGGTTTTAACGGTGTAGGATAATCTTAACCTTTTGGGTGCTGGGCTACTTGTCCTGCCCCAGGGAACTGACATATTCCTGGATACCTTAATGTCCTTATAAGAGGATTAAAAGCAGAAATGAAGGAGATGTTGGTACTGGTAATGGCACTCATTTCCCGAAATCTGACCACTTTCACTATAGAGAGTAGCTGATTCTCAGTGAGATGCTCCCACTTAACCTGAAATGCCACAGTCTTTAACGTGTGAGTTTGATATCAAGTGGCTCTTTAGGCTCACTGTGCAGAAGTTAACATCTGGATT
Source organism: Anarhynchus alexandrinus (assembly GCA_008711295.1). Taxonomy (NCBI): domain Eukaryota; kingdom Metazoa; phylum Chordata; class Aves; order Charadriiformes; family Charadriidae; genus Anarhynchus; species Anarhynchus alexandrinus. Next base: position 187,623 of record VUYV01000584.1, on the reverse strand, counting down.
TGTGCTTTTCCCCAACCATTTTCTCCATTTCTTTTATTTCCACTTTATTCAGTTTCATATTCCTGCTCGTAATGCACAGTACTGTGCCAACGGCTGGGTTTTAGGTAGCTGAAGCTAACTATTGGTATAGAAAGAAATATATTTTAAAAATAAGGTTCTTATTTTTTCCCCTCAGAATTCTGTTAATGTTATTAGATAATATTTTAAAAGTCGGATTTTTACCAGACAAAAGTCGAGTTTGGAGTTTCAGATTTCTCTGAAGAGATTAATGGTATAAAGGAGAAAGTGAAAGCAGTTTTAGGAACTGTGATCCATGTAGTGTTTCATGCTCAGGTAGTCCCATTAGAGAAAGTATTTTTGTTCGAGAGGTGACAGGCAGTCAGCAAGTAGGACTTCAACAGCATCGCTGTATGTAAAAAGACTGCGTTTTTGCATAAGTGGAAGGATCATAATATTAGAGTGGCATCAGGGTATGATTGCAATGGCAGTGACACATTGTGGGATGAATGATTAATTGATGGACAATGGATAAAAAGAGTTTAGATGTGCTGGGAAAAACAATCAGTATTTTATCTAGTGCATGGCAGATTTTAGGAAAATTTACCATATGTGGACGCACACCGCTGCCTTGGTGACTCCCATGTTGGATGCAGGTGAGATCACACCTGAGAGTCCTTCCGGAGTGGAGGAGCTATGTATCTCCTCAGAGAAAGCTCGGTAGTTAATTTTGCCCAGCAACTAATTCGATAGTTGTGCTCCAAGCACCCTAAGTAGTCATCCAGCAGCCTCTGAGTAGGCCTGACGTGCCTTCCCACCGGCTCCGGGGCGCACCGTGCCCTCAGCAGGAGCGGGGCAGCCCAGCAAAGCAGCCCTCCGGTTGTGCTGGGGGTTTCCAAAGGGCTTGAGTGGTCAGAGGGAATTAGCTGGCATCATAACGCAGAGCAGAGGAGCGTCTGTGGCATAGATAACGGATCCCAGGATCTCTTCCAGTGCTCTAGTAGTGTGGTTGGGAGCAGTCTACTTTAAAGGAAAGAAAATAAGGGCAGTATAGTTTTGAGGCACTCTGGAACGTGGTCAGAAAAAAACCCAGAATTGCTCTTTGAAGCAAACTGCAAAAACAGGGAAGCTGCTGCTTTTAAGTCCTAGGACAGAAGTTCCTCTTGGGTGCCTTTGTCCTTCCCTTGTCAGCCTTTTTTCTTTTTTTTTAAAACATCTTTCACCATTCTTTCTTCAGTGTTTTTTAATTCTCTTGTATGCTAGTAGAAACGTCTTTGACATGTCTGAGTGGTTGTCTCTACACATTTGCCATTGTGCTTTGTTTTTTCCTTTCCCAGATGTTTGCATTTTTAAGGGATTTCATTGCCTCGAGGCTATTATTTCTCAAAAAAAAAAAAACGGGACTATTTAAGTTGTTTTTCTTAAAGCACAAGGAAAATAACTTATAATTTTTTTCATCTGCTGTCATATTTTAGAAACTTGTGAGAATTTTGCTTGTGATTATGTTATCTGTTTATCAGTTTAGGAATTTCTCAATCATATTTCTCAACCATATGTTCAGTATGTCATTATTACATGTATGGTGCAGTAAGATACTGTGTAACAGAACAGTGCGAATTACCCAAGGTATATTAAGATTTACAATCAATCACATAAAGAAATGGAAAAAAAAGAGAAAAAACAGAATGGGTTTCACATTTAGTATTATAATCCTTCAAATCTGTATACCGCTTTAATTTTTTTTAATTACAGATATTTTCTTTTGCTGTTTTCTTACTCACTATGTAGAAAGGAGATGCATTGACTCTGTAGAAGAAACTACCTTGTAAAAGAAACACCTTACAAGGAATTAATTTCCATTCATTAATATAACACTGAACTGATTAATGACACCAATATAATTTTCTAGTTCAGAAGTAATAGCTTGAATTATTTTTTTCCAAATTGTTCATATTTTATTGGCTGTTTATTTTCTATTACATTACTTTTCAGATTTATGGAAAGTACTTGTAATTATCATATCCTTCACTTGATGCAATGAATATATTTTACTGGACAGCTTTATGCATTCAGTTTTGCAGCTGAGGACCAATTTCCTAATTACACTTAGGCACATAGCTGGTTATTGAAGTTTTGGTTTTGTTCTTAGTGTTTTGAGGTCTTTTTCCAAGCTGCTGTGAATATGGCATTTACGTGTTTGGCATGTGCAATGCAGGACTAAGTCTCTGATTTTACAAGTTACAAGTCTAAACCAAGCTCTCATTAGCTGCTCTTGTGGTTCTGAAGATTGCAACTTATCATTGCACCGTATATCTGCAATTGACTTTTAAATAATAGCTTCTAAGTCAATACTCAGTAGTTATTAATATAGAAGCACAACGTTTGTGAAACTTTTCCAAACTGTTGATTGAAATTTCCACATTACCTCTGTCCTGCTAGGAGAAAGAGAAGGAAAAGAATACTTTTCTGCCTGGGGCTTCTGTGCTTACGTGCCATGGAGATAGGAGCTGTATACAAATTTAAGTTTGTCATTTATAGCCAGCACTTTGTTTTTTATCTGAACCCAGTGATTTTAAAACATCATGGCAGGAGTCATTTTCCTCTTGCAGTAATAAACATGCCACATCCTTAAAAGACAAAGTGTGAGACATAGCTGTAATTGCTCTATTTTGGTGCCAAGAATAAGTGGTTTGAAGAAAGCTTAGCACCCTTAGCCCTTTGGGAGATGTAAATTATCACAGGCAACATCAGACACAGTAACTTCTCACTTGAACTCTAATAAACAGCAAGGACATGCCACAGGTCTAATAGATATTCATAAAGTAATATTAATATGTACTTCTGAAATATATTTTTATTTTTCTTAATAGTAATTTTGTATGCATATGCACAAATACCTAGAGTATAGTGCAAAGTATTCATATTCCAGGAGCTGTAACAGTGCTGCAAATACCAAAGACAACACTAATTATTCTTTTATTCTGTAAGAGTAGATGCCTTTCCAAGAGCCACATGCTCCTCAATGTGTTCCTGTGTGAGGGCAAAGGAAATGGTGGGTCAAGAGGGACCTTCTTACTGTTACAGCAGTGAGACTGAACCTAGTAGCTTTCTTGAACGTTCTTCCTTGAGGTTTGCTTTTCAGATAAGTTTTTATTTGCTCGGTAATGATTTTTGTGTGCGTGTGTTTCCCTGTCCCCGCCAAAAATATGGTTAAGCTCAGTCCTTAATGAAATGGCCTTAAGCAACTGATTAATAGACACTAAGGATACTCTCGAAGTGGGGAGAAACGCATCCGCATAGAAATGAGTCTGCCATTCCCTCTTGTTCTGTGTGCACAAGTCAAAAGAAGACACAAAATACATCTCTCTGCTCAGTGAAAGTTGTTTCTGATCTAGAACTGGGGTTGGCTTGTATGGCACGTGTACCAGCAACCAGAATTCCTTTGGTTTTATCAGGAAGAGGAGACTATTGAAAAGCTTATTGAGACCACTGGTGTTAGCAAAAGCCCTGGCCATCAAACACCTGAGCACTAACTCAAGGGGCAGTAAATGTGGTATCTTTGCCTCTGTTCAGCAAAGATCTGTGTCACGTACAAATGCAACTTGGAATGTCTGGAGATTTTATCATGTGAGGGGGTTTGCACATCCCATTGTAGACAAACCTGATGGGCTGACCAGCTGGGACTATGAAAACTGACACTGAGCTGTACATGTAACTGTTCCAGAAAACCCCACTGGCCTGAGCAGCAGCACATCACTCATCACGTTTCTTTCTTGGGGTTTGCTAGAGAAGAGCTACCATCATCTGTCACTTCAGTATATGAGTCACTTATTTTGATGGCCCAAGCAAACGATTTTTGTCTGTATTCTCATAGCATGAGGAATATTCAGCAGTGCCCCCACAGCCTACATTTGGGTGAGGATTGACTATAAACAGTGGTAAAACAGGGATCATGCCTCTGGCAGGTGTGATGTTTTTCTGCAACTTCATGTTTTGGAGACATGATAAACAATAATCAAGTGGCATTGACTTAAAGAAGCTACAAGGGTCCTACTGAAAAGAAACAGTGAAGAGTTATGCCAGGTCTCTGAGCTTGAATGAAGCATGAGGCCCAGGGGCATAACGAGTGCCTGCCTTTTATATACTTCCCTACCAGTCTGACTGATCCCCCAGGTTATTGTCAGAGCTGGTCAAAACCAGGACATGCTCATCCGTGTAGTTTTCTGTTGGCCAAAGGTAGACTTTTTGCATGCCAGCAACCGCAGCCAGCAGCCATCTGGGTTCCACAGCAGTTACAGCCGTTGTCTTTCGTGGTTGTGAGGGCTTAAGGTTCTTCTTGTGTCTAGACTGACAGCGTATGGAGGTCTGGCTGGTAGCTGGGTAGGTATTTTGAAGATAAGTTATTCCTTGCCTTTTCAAGAAGTCCTGTACAGGTGGAAAAGGTTCTCAATATAAATTGCCAAATGTGAAAATTCTTCAGATTTTCCCATTGTCTTTAAAGAAGAGCATCTAATACACATAGCGTGCCACAAAGAAGTCCATACATACAAAAATTCATTAGAAGGTCTTCACCTGAACTTTACTGAGAGCTATAAAATATTTTGGAATCTAGGCTTGAAGTTTGTGCTGTTGTGGAAGAATATTGCAATGCAAGCGTCTTATTTTGTAACTGTTGCAGCGAACTCTAAAATAGCTTTTAGCCTCTGTTAAGTATCTCATTGGTACCTAGAAATTTGAAAAATCTTTTTAAGGCTATCTACAAAGTCAAATTTTTACTTTTAGAGGCTCTAAAAAATTAAAAGAGCAATTTGATTCAATGATTATTATGAAATGGTAACAACTGAAAGAGAAAAACTTGGAACAGTAACGGTACCTATTTAAAAACAAATATTCACACATACAGGGCTTTACACTGTTTTTATTGCCAGTTTAGGCTACACAATTAATCAGTGCTTCTGTTATCTCGATAATCTGTCTGCATGCTGTTGTAAATAACTTACGCTTGCTGGTGGAGTTGCTGACAGCTATTTAGACTTTCAGCTTTCAGAAATGCTACTAATTGTCCATGTTTGCGGCTTCTAAAAGCATTTGCTGCTGAGGTAATTTTGGCAGCTAATGTACCTCAAAGTCTTCACTGTTTGTTTGTATTTATTTTCTTCAGATGTGTATTTCCAAAGTGTGAATCTCTCTAATACATTTAATTCACCTGAGACTATGAAGCGACCCAGTAGCTTTTGCTGAAAATGCTACCTTGTTTGCGACGTTGGTTTATCTTTGCGGAAAACAGAACGTTCTGCTGTAACGCTGCGTGTAACCTGCGAACCTCACGCCTTGGGGAAGGATGCACGCGTGGTATTGTCACGCTTACACCTGCATGGAGGCAGGGAAATGGGGTGCAAGGAGTTCCGCAGGGAGCAGGTGGGATGGGTTGCATGTGCTTTGCCACCACGGGCACTCTCTGTGAAAAAATGATGGAAACTTGACCCGCGTCAAAAATCTGATATTCTGAATATCCCCTCCCATTCCCCACTTGGGCAGTGGTGTGGGGTCACCCCTCAGCAGAACACAAGGGCCTACCCTTCCTTCTCCTCAAACACGTTGGTCTGTGTGCTCTTCATCGTAAATTCAGGCTGAGGGCGGAGGACCTTCACTCACCTCTGCTGTATCTATTCAAATTTCACCCGTAGAACATCTTTCATTTCAAGAGCAGCACAGAGCTGTTGGGCACAGAATTGATTCCCGCAGCCCCTGCGCCTTGGCAGGTATTGTTAACCAGCTTCGGCGGCGAGACCGCTGGACGTAGAAAGGTTCTCGCTTGCTTGTGATCACGCTGTAAGCCACTGGCTCGGCCAGGAATAAAAAAAAAATAAGAGATTTCCTGACTTGCTCTGCTGTGGTTTTACCACGAGACCATTCTCCCTCCCGAAATGTTTGTTTTTAGCCCCCAGTAGTAGTTATAAAAGCATGTTAAATATCAGACTTCTCAGCCTGAGACCATCTGTTTCCCTCGCAGTCACGTACCACCCACGCACACGGGTTGCTTCTCACCAGCGTCGGGGTTACAGCAGAATACGAAAAGAAAGGCATTTTCCCATATGATAGTTTAACCAGAAGATGGACCAGGGAAACATGTTCAGGCGGAGGAGGCATGATGATGCTAGAAATAGAGGGGTGTTTCCCTGCGAGTAGAAGGCAGCAGGCTTCCAGGGACTCCAGTCATTCACATCTCCTCTGGCTCTGTGTCTGCGTAAGACCTCGTCCCCCTTGGCTGGGGCATAGCTTGCTTTAGAAATCAGCAGTGTTCCGTGGCGAGCGAGCTGTCTTTGTCAGCGCTCTCCCAGCATACCAAGAAAAGCTTTTGCCAAATTTGTTGCTGGTGAAATGACAGCTGTTAGGTATAAAGGGAGTTTACACACTTTCTGCACATTAAATCATTTGAAACTCAAATTCTGTTTATGCAGAAATTAGACTACTATTAGGAGGTTTCAGATCAATCTTTTATTAAGAACTAAATAGTATGCAGAATTTGAAATTCTGCCAGAAGGACATAGAATTGTAATGAATCATTTTATTTTGCCTTTGCTTACCCCAGAAGAAGCAGCACCGTCTCTTTTGCTGCTGCAATTGCCTGGGAGGCGGGAGCATCGTGGAATTCAACTTGCATTTGCTAACAGTCTGTGGGAGATTTCATCACTTTTCACCGCACCATGGTGGTGATTTACTTTGTGCTTATTTGTGTATTTTTGCGATCCTTTCAAAAACATTTATTTTAGCTCTGCTCTTTTGGGGTCTTTATGTGTATAGGATCTAGTTGGCTACTTAAATCAAAGGGTGTAGTTGTGAGCTGTGATTTCTCTACCTTCTATCTGTTGTGTCAGTGTCTGTCTTAGAACTACAGCAGCGTTATTAAAAGGAAGAGCTTACTATGACATGAATCAGCCATGTTTTTTTAAGGAGCTTGGTTCAGGAGAGAAGCTGTAAAGTTTAGTTAGGAACCAGTGTGAAAGATCTCCTGCTGTAAACAGCCTTGGACCAGCAACACAATTAGGACGTTATGAAAATATGTACAGGAAAAGGCAAAGTCTACAGTCATTTGTGAAAATATATATGGAATTTAAATGTAAGAAAGACTCATTTTCACAATTTGCTATGTTTTATACATTTAAAAAAATATTTCTGGAATTTCCCCCCTAACTTTTTGTTTATTATAGGACATAAATGTTTATTATCATTAATTATAATACAGTCTGTTTAAGCTGCTCAGCGTACTGCTGTCCTTCACAGCATTTGCAGAATAAATAGCAAACACATACAAATGTCCAATTAGATCACTCTCCGTGTCCACTTGATACCTCTGAAATTATCATAGATTTACTTCAAATGGTATGCTAGATATGGGAGAGTTTGTTGATAAGTTACATGAACTGAGACAGACTGAAAGGCAGTTTTTGTTTCAACTCAGCAATTCAAAGTTTATATTGGATTTGAGGGTTAATGACTCTATCTTCCTTCTGAAAAGGGAAGCAGCTGTACTGGAAACCCAGAACATCTTTTAAGAAATCTTTTGCAATGCATTTGTTCTTTTGATTGATACCTAACTAGACTTGATTGTCATTAGAATAGAATAATATCTTACTAAAATCAATAGGTTGTTGGGGTTTTTTTTTAAACGTAAGGAGGAAGAGCAAAATTCTAATTCACATGTAAGCCTAAAAAGCTTATTTAAAGTCATTAGAGAACAATAGTTCCTCAGTTTGCTCTTGTGGAGGCCTCCCCCTCTTTTGCGTTTCTCTTCCCTGGCACAGTTAGGAGAAAAAAAGTATTTAAAAGCTATTTTGAAAGCTTGGTTCGCTGATATTTTCCTGTCTTTCATGATCTGCATATTCCTTATACTTGATAACAGATAGATCAATTCATTGTTCTGGAGCCAGAAATTCACCTGGTGACCTACTGCCTTATTTCTCTCTTGCTCTAAGGCCCAGCTGCAGCCTGTAAGACTTTTTACCTGTAAATCTAGAGGCCAGGATGAAACTCATTTTTTTTAAAAGTCTGTAAAAGGCTGTAGAGTAAGCATCTCACTTCTGTGTTTTCCATAAAAGTTTGGTTATTATGATTTTCTAATAAAATTGTATATGCTTTCTCATTTTTCTTACTATTTTCCTCTTAGCTGTTCGCTTTTGCGTCTGCTCTGTGTATCCCTCATTCAGCCTCTTTTCTGTGCAATTCCACCATTTTTCCCCCATGGTTTGCTTTTCATCTCACTGCCCCTGTTCCTTTTTCATTTCCTCCAAAGCAAAACATGAATCCCTCTTATCTGAGTTCTTTCAAATCTGATGAAACAAACCCACCTATTTGTGCTTAGAAGTTTTATATTGTGTTTTGCCATTCCTAGCTTATCTTTCACAGATTTTATTAGCGTGGCCTCGTGTTCCCAGACAAGGCTGAGCCTGCAGAAATCGGTCGAGAATTTCATCGCTTATAATGAACTAATTTGGGGGCCTTTCAAACTACTTTGGGCTTTGTAAATTTACAAAATGTTCAAGAGGCACCATTAACCTTAACAAGTCCATGACAAAAATTCAGTTGACTTAATTAGTGAAGAATTTTCCCCCTGGCTCTCGGAATTGAGGAAATCTAGTGGTTTGTTCCTTCTTCATGAATGTCAGCCATATGTCAGTAAGTGTCATGTTTTGTAAGTGGTAAAAGAGCCTTTAGATGCTATTTTATTTATCGGGAAGAAAGGTGGGTTTTTTGCAGCTCTGGTTGTGTCAGCTGTGAGCGTTACATAATCATGACTTGTAAGTATATTTTTTTCAGGTTAAAGGTTTTGAAAGTTTGGGTTTTTTTTTTTAACCTGTACAGTAGTAACTGTGCTTCCAAAGTAAATAGCTTTGGCAAATTGTTTTTCTTGGAAGTGTTAAGAAATAAAATCAGAAGACAAAGAAAAACATACAGTCGTAGCTCACTTTGCGGTAATGATTTTGGATAGGACCCAAAATTATCTAACACTTGAAAATGCTAGGAAATCTATTAAGAAGTCATACATCAAACTTTGCAATCCATACCGTGCTCCAGTTAAACATGTGGTATGAAATCAGTACATATATTAACACACTGTCATTTTGCCTGAATTGGGATTATAGAATTTACTCAGTTTACAGCTGAAGCATGGTACCTCTTTTTTTTATATCATTTATTTATAAATCACAGTTTTTGCAGTCAAAATTAAGTGGCTTTCTGTGTTTGGTATAAACATAAGGTGCCGGATGAGCAAAGCAGGCAATGAGATACTCCACATCGATTTAACTGTCTTTTACAGGCAGGTTTTGGCAATGTTCTCAAAGATTTTTCCTATTAATTCCAGTCCCCTGTCAGCATTTTGGAAAGCTGAATTTTTCCTCCCCCTACAAAATCTTTCAGCCGGACTTTGCCACTTTTGTTTCATGTTTTGTTTTCTTTGAATGAAACCTTGAATTAGCTGGTTAAAAAGCTAGCGTTCAATTTGGGAACTCAAAATGTGTTTCTCTGCTGATTTCCTTGAGTTATCAGCAAAGAAGATTATCTGAAGCTAGCGGTAATTGCATAACTTACTCACTTCTGACTCTAAACAAGGAAGAAGTATGATCTGATTTATGAAGATGCGGAGAAGTCTGTTCTGAGTAGGACCAAGCGTGACGTTAAGTGAAGCCTATGGGCTTGGTGATCCCCAGCCCCAGGGAGTGTTGCTCGGGGAGACTGCTGTCCCCCGGGGAAAAAAAAACTGAGTCCCCAGTCCTGTGAAACATCTGAATCCCACTGCGGGGAAGCCAGGCCAGAAGCACACCACTAAAGGTTGCATTATTATATTTTGAATCTCTGCATAATGTTAGCTGAATGTCATTTCCGTGTCTCAAGTGAGTGAGCTTTTGTCATTTCTCACCGTGTGATAGCATCTTTTCCCAGTTTGATCGCCAGGTAAATTGTTGGAAATAAGTCAATGACATTTTACCAGCGGAGGGTTCTGTTTGGTTTCACAGACCGCAGGTCCTAAAAAGAGAATAGAAATAATGTCTACTAGTATCCCTGCTAACTCCTGTGGGGGTTAGCCTGGGGTGGAAGGAGATGGTGTTCACATAATATGACAGCAGGATTGTAGTAAGTACACTGTTCCTTCTAGTTCATTCTGTGTGCATAGTTGCCATCATGTGTTTTATGTTATCTTTTTTATTTCTTTTTCTTGTAAAGCAAGATCATAAGTATGTTACCCCAGCAGGTTAAATTTCAATTTACTTTAGCAGTGTTTCTGTACTTTTCTTTTTTCATCTTCTTCTTAAATCCCTCTGGGGATAGAGGCCACTATTAGGAAGGTTGTTTGCTGAACTGTTTCCACTATAGCTTTTTTTCACTGAAGCTGAAATATTTGTCTCTGTTTCAGCTTTCATAAGGTGATTAAGCCATCCTCAACTCAGTTGAAAACCTGCAAAGTTTCAGTTTACTTTGTTACTTAAAATGTCTGCCTTGTGGATGACAGCATCGTCATCGGTTTTCCTTGATCCAGGTGAATTTGTTCTCCCAACCTGAGCTCTTTCACCCCATATGCCTTTGTAACTACCTTCCGTTAGCTGGTCTCTCATATCATCATATGGTATTTAAATTAAACAGATTTTGCCTGCCATAATATTGACCGTGTGTTACATATGTATTGAAGGGGTTAATGGAGCGGTTGCAGGCTGGAGGTGCATATGTTGGAATGCTTCAAGAATCGATTCCAGCTAATGGAAAAAATGTTTTAAAAGTGAGCTGGTTCAGTTCCCACAGTGAACAACAGAGAGTGGAAACAACATTTAATAAACCTTTCAGAAGTAAATCCTCCGATTTTTCCTTTCACCGCCATCTGTGGAAGAAACGCCCGCTTTCTTCTCAATGGGCAGTATTTCTTCCCGCCGCGTGTTTGCCTTACTCTGCTAGGTATCAAGAGAAAGCTCTTTAAGTCTTTGGACAAAAAAATATTTGAAAAAATATGTTCTCTTCGTATGTCCTCTAAGACTTCAGTTTTATTGACTTTTGTTTAAACGGCAGGTTGACCAAAAATAACCAACCCTAAGATTCCTTCTCAACTGCCCCTAACTGTCTGGTTTCCAGTAAACTGAAGAAGTTCTAACTATATGCATCTTGCTTTACAAAGATGGATGCTGCAAATGAAAAACTCTGTTCTACTTGGATTATGGGAGAATGCTGCATCTTCGGATTTATCTGTGTCACCTGCGGTTTAAAAATTAAGGTGCTTGTAAGATTTGGCAAACATAACCTGCTACTTGTGAAAATAATACATTTGTTGTTGTTTGGGGTTTTTTTTTGCTATATGGTTCTCGTGCAGAGTTGAGGGGTTTCCAGTAATATTTTTGCATTGCTAATTAAGATGATTCTATACAAATTTAAATTAAGGAAGAGGTTTTGTTCTATTGATAAACCTCACTGAAATATCCAAGTTCTATTTTGCATTTGAGAATTAGCATGATTGTAAATGCAGGGTATATTTGTTGTGAGCCATGAACAGTCTTTATGAAACCTGAAGAAGATTTGTGAAAACAGCCTGTAATAAAAATCACACATGCTTCATAAAACACTACTTGATAGATATCACTTGCACCATTAAGAACTAAACGACAAAGGATGTAATTTCAGTTCTGGCATGCAATATTAATCGAAAGCCTTTAAAGCATCTTGCTGATGGGAACTATGACAACATGACATTGAAGAATTACGAACTAGAGACATCTATCTTAATCAGATTTTCAAAGTAAATGCCATAAAATAGAAAGTTATTTTATCTATCTTCACAGGGTCACATATCATATAGGGTATATAGCTTTTTAGCTTGTTTATGCTAAAAATCCCAGGGACAAAAAATCCTGCCTTTCAAGTAAGTTTAAAGTTCAGTTCATATACTTTAGAAAGTTTTTTGCGAAAAGATCATTAGTAACTGATGGTTTCTCTTTGCTGCAGTAAGATTTCTAAAACATCATGGAGAGCTGAATTATAAAACATAGCTAAGCGTGCACAGATGTTATCGGTATGAAGTTGTTGAGGGGAAATACTTTGCTAAATGGATGTGAAATGGAAAGGCAAAGGTACAGGTGTACCTTTAACCTGAAGTAACACTCCTGTAGAGAGCGCAGCTGAAAGACACAGCTGAAAGGCGTTGGTAAAATTATCTTTTTCTCCAGTTCCTAAAGATTGCATTTTTTTGTGCGTGACTCATTTCTTTGTCTTCCAGCATACATTTGACTGGTAAAGAACAGCTTCCATATATTATAGGATATAAGAAATTATCCACATGTGCTTTGTGGTTTAAAATACCAATGTTACGTGTTGGGGACTATCCTACTGCCCTCCAGGGAGCTTCTGCCGCTCCTCTCCTCTTGTCATCTGGTTGATCTTGGACAGACACTTATCACGTGTGAACCATGAGACCGTTTGGAGTTCCTCCACAATCAAAGATGTCTTTCTTCACTTTCACTGGAGAAGTTTCTATTTCTCTTTAAAAAGTAAAATAATGTTGAGGTTTAAAGAAAAATGTGTAATGTGAATAACAAAATTCAGGTTTTCTTTATCATTTCTTCCAAACTTTGGATGCGTAAGGACAGCAATGCAATCTTTCAGAGCATATCCTGCAGTTAAATCACCGGTAGTTTCTCACTCCCGGGTAGCTTGACAGGTTGTCAGACCCTACAAGCAGTGTACTGATGAGGAGACAAACATTGGCCCACTTTGATCAAGGTACTTGTATGACTTTTTCCCATTTTATATTATAATAGTATACACACCCGCACACAAGATGCATATCTTGATCAAAGTGTCCTTGTCACCTCTCCACATTCTTGTCACCACGTAGCTGGCACAGAAGCGCAGAGTGCTTCAAGTCAGCAGCAAAGGCTGCGGGTTAATTCCTTTTCTGTCGGTATGTCCATTAATTGTAAGGCAAGCAGAAGGGGATAGTGCAGGCTGACAGCAAATCCGAGTGCAAGGGCTCTCCTGTGGCGGTAGGCACTGTGTCACCTCATTCCTTGAGTGTGCGGGTTGGATCCTTCAAGCAGTTGGCAGGGCAGAGCCAATTTGGACGAGGGTAAGATTAAACAAATACTTGGGATTAACCACAAAATGAGCAAATACAGACACTTATCTTGGATTGCCACTACAGCTTGTAGTAAATGATCAGAAAGGAAACTTTGAGTCTTGCACCCGTTGGCAGTGTACTCACTGAAGCAGTGGTTCATTCAAAAGGCAGATCTGCCTAATTACAAATGAACACTTAAATACGCAATTTTTCTCTAAACCTGTAAACTTCTTTTTGTTTTCATTGATTAAATACAGCTTCTCATGAAAGGTGCTCCTAGACCAGAGACTTCTGGAGTGAATGGTTTTACTTGCCTGCAGAACGACTGAAGCCCTGGTCACAGCGGTGCAGGTAGCCTGTCTTACCCCCTGTAAGCAGGGACTTAAAAGAAAAAAAAAAAAAAGAGCTCTTTTGGGAGTTCTAGGAATATTAAAGCCATAATACCCACCCTCTTCAATTTGCAGGGATTTCTAAGGTAAATCCCACTTCTGCTTACAGTACTTTTGGAGCTACGTCCATGTGTCAATTAGGTAAAATTTCAAGTCCATCAAAGTGTTGTGTTGAGGAAATCAAACCAGTTTTTATGGCAATTACTTTTGACTGCTAGCAATCGGGGGCTGGCAGACCAGGGACCAGTGACCTGGAAATGAAAGGTTATTTTTTTTGGTACCGCATTTCTAATATGTTCAGCCTACTCCAGGTGCTTACTTCTGGTATATATTGTGGGTATTTCCTTTGTCATGGCAGAGACTTCTCTAAAGAGAGAGGAAAAAAGGAGCAACCTGAGTAGAAAGAGTTAAGGCTCTGGCAGACATAGATATTGAATTACATTATGTTCACATTTGAAATGTTTATATCGTAATGGAAGTCTTCGCTTTTGTGTTTGTCATGGAAACTCAAAGTTAACGTTAATTATACACTATTAAAAAGCCTAATCCTTATCAAATGGAAATCACCTCTTCCTCCTAGATGAGTAGCTAGCTGACAGGTCTCAGTGATCTGTCTGTTATGGAAAGGCTATCACACAAAATGTGCAACAAATTACTTTTTTTCATGGATACCCGGTCTGCTTTTCTCCTTCCGAATTAACCCCTTTCCCCCAAATGGCAGGAGTTATCGTAAATGTCTCTCTCCTTACTTTTTACTTTCACATACGCAGTTTTCTGTATTCTTTCATATGCTGTTCAAATTCTGTAACAATTAAATGATAAAATTAATTAAATGTAAATTACTTTTTGAAAAAGAAAAGAGAAAAAGGTTTTGTGAAAGGCTACAGAGTACATATAATTTACCTCTACAATTGAAACGGCTGCTTTGCTTCACTGTGGTTCCCTAGGGTAAATAACAATTTGAATATGTTTTGAAAAATTCATATAACCGTAGTAAGATAGCTTTCTACCTGATTTCTTGTGACTTTTCCGAGTTCTGTACATATGTTCACACGCATAATTATCTGATGCTGACTTATGCAGCAAATGCCTCAAAAAATGTGGGGCTTTTTGTGTTGCACCTGAACAACTTGAGTGTGCAGGCTGGTTGCTGGGCCAATTTACATTTGGTTCTTGCTGCAGAAATCTTCTCTTCAAGATGAATGGGATTGCTCTACAGTCATTAAGGTCTAGGCCGAAGAAGAACATTTTAATTAAAAATTACCATTTTTAGACATAAACCCACCCGTACCCATACCCGCTTGTTTTTAGTGTAAACCAGACATTCCCATTTAGATTAAATCAATTAGGATAGCATTTAAAATCCAATTTAAAGCAACTGTAGCTTTCTGCGATAGTTTTTAAGTATTTCAACACACTTGTGCTTTATCAGATTTGAATGCTCTCTCTTCTTCCTGATAGTCTGTAAGAAGGGAATTTCTATTAAGTGGTTTGTTTTGAGGGCCCTAGCCAAGTCCTAGGACCGCTGATCTTTTCACTCACCAAGGGAAGAACTGTTTTCCAGACCATTTTCCAGGGAGCTGATTGATCGAGAGGAAGGAGGAGTTAGAGGGTCTCGGTGTTGGCCGTTGTGGCACATGCAGGAGTATTTTCACTTGGAGTAGTCTCCAGTGTTGCAGAGCTCATGAAGTATGTATCCATGTCATGAAGCTCCCGCTGTCTTTAGCAATTCCTTAATTAGGAAAAGCAAAAACCCAGTACTCTTCTGGCCGCGATGCTGATTTCTCGGGAGACCGGTGTGAATCCCTTAACATATATTCCTCAGTTTCCCTGTGTGTGCAATGAGAATATTTTCATAGTGTCGCAGGGATGTCGAGAGGCTTAGTTACTGCCTAAGACTGATAGCTTTGTGTGAAAGTCGCAGTAGTACCGAAAGCTGTTCTTTGGCTATTAACTCCTTAAAAGAGGGGTGAAAAAAAGGGAATCTGGCTCTGGCTTAAGAGCAGACTGTTGTGATGATTACGTCTTCCTCACAAATCAGTGGTGCGAGATTGACGTTTCTGTTAGAAACTGCGTGGCAATCGGCAGAGCTGTGGATTCGGGAAATCTGGCAGGTCGGAGAAAAGATCGAAAGAGCAGTCCTCAGTGATCTCTCATTCAGAACGACAATGCAGGACTGAGGAAATTTAGAGAAATATAGATTTTTAGCTCTATTGATTTATGGAAAATCTAATCTTGTTAGGCTCAATTCTACCTGTAGCTCTTGCGCAATTAGAAGAGGAATAAATCATTCCAGATTTTTCAGGCATTTCTGATTCTGTGGAGGCTGTAGATTCCCTGCCAACTGAAGTTGCCCTCGGACACTAGAAAATGTCACCTGGCAGCATCCTATGGAGAGAGACAGTGGGCTTCGAGGACATGTGATCGTTGCAGAGTTGCACTTGCTGTGCTCTTCTAGCTCCCTTCTAGCCTGCGCCTTATGGTTACAAGCTCATCCCGCAGTTCTTAATTTATTTTATGTGTTACTCTGTAGTTTCAGTGTCAGTAGTGTTTATATGTTATATAGCAGAAGGGCTTTGTAGGTTCACAGTAAATTTCTGGGGGAATAATCTAAATCCCAGCCAGTGGCCTCAGTAGCTGGCCTGTGGGCTGAGGAATAGTTTCACTCCTCCAGCATTTTATTGGTGTACTTACTAGATCTATGCATTCATTCAGGAAGTGCATAAATATCCTTTACGGAGTCTTTACTATCCCTCTTTCTCGCTGGTAGAGTCTGTGGGAAGCTCTGATGTCTCCTGAGACCCGCCTGCAGGTCCCCTTACTCACACCCTCCTTTGTGGAAGAAAATAACATTATTTTGTCCTCTGCTTTGTCTTTAGCAGAGGATGGTGCAAGATCTTTAGTGCTAAAAATGATAGATTAAAAGATTGATTTTTCAGCTGAGATTTTTAAATGAGAAGAGAAATTAATGAAGAAGAGGGATGTCAGGATAACGTTTCAGCCAATAAGAGCTGCAGAGGAGGATGGTGTTGCAGCAACTGTTCAACAAGGCTAGGCAGGTAGGAGAGACAAAAAAGGGAATAACAAAGACAAAAAGTCATGTCCTTAGGACAATTTTCATTAAGTAATTTATCTGATTAAAAATGAAGTAATAAAAATTATTTCATTTCACTTGTAATTTTTTTCTGTGGTCTGATTAATCTTTTATACATGTAGATTTACACATGCACACGTGTAAATATTTACAGACACATGGTGCACATATATCATCGAATGAATCATAGAATGGTTTAGGTTGGAAAGGACCTTGAAGATCATCGAGTTCCAACCCCCCTGCCATAGGCAGGGACACCAAATATATGTATATATTGGGACATATATGTATATATTGGGACACCAATATATGTATATTTATATATACACACACATATATAAAATATAGTTGATTCTGCGCCAACTGATAAATAGCTTGTAACCTAAATCAGATAACATTTTAAGTAGACATGGGGAAAAACGCCTTTGATGGTGTTTGTCTATTAACTTTCCTTTAGGTGGCTTGTTGAAATGTGGCTCAAAGCCCTTGACAGGGATCGTAATCACATGCAGTGACACCCTTTGTGTCGGTGTTGGTAAAGACAAAGCTGATCAGTTTTGTCCTTCCTGGAAGGTAATTTTTCAATGATGTATTATGGATTTGGTGTTGAAAACCTTATTGGCAATGTAAATGCTGCCATTATTTTAATGACACATTCAGCGTTGCTGTTGTTTTTGAGAAAAGTCGTATTGACCACACAAGGTAACTGGAAAGGAGAATGGGGTTCTCGGAAAGGAAATTATTCCGAAGGCTGGATTTTCTGTTTAAGCTTAACGTGTCTGTTCCTTAACATTCTCCAATTTTCTTATGTTCGCGACATGAGAAATTACTCACTGTTAAGTTATTTTTATAGTAGTCACCTGTAAGTTATTGGAAACATCTGTTTCAACGTAAATACTTTTTCTGTGTTCTCTGTACCGAGGTATTATTATTGGGTTTGTAACAATCTGCAGTTATAACCAGTTCCAAACAGGGAATTGATTTATGAAGATCAAACAACTAATTTAAAAACTAAGTGAAAGCATTTACACTGTGAGCAAAGTGCAGGCCCTGTATCTTCTGCTCTGCTTAAAACTTGCATTTATATTATTAAGTATGTTCTGCTACATTAGTTTAGGAAATAGATTATGATTTGAATTACATATTGTTAAGTGTTACATTTTTAAGTGTCATCAGTCATTGCTAAATCACGACAAATGAAGTGTCTTGAGATTTTTTTAATTTCGTGTTCGTTGTGTTGTATGGCAAGTTTTGTCTTCTATTTGTGACTTATTTACTACTGATTTTACAGAACAGATTGTTAAAACCTAACATTGATGGAGGTATTTGATTGTGGGTTTGGCTGTTTTGAGGTTTTGGTTTTAAACTTTATGGGTGTTACGTGCTTTGGTTAAGTCAAAAAATATTTCCTTTTGTTTTGATGGGCTGACTCTCTGATCACCTGTGCCTGACTCCAAACTGTAGTTATATTGCATAGTGTGAAATTGGAAAATCTGTTCTGTGTGTGTTCTAATGGATGTGACGGTCATTAAGTATATGAGTCTTCTGACGTTGTAATCAGATGTGATTCAGTCTGTTAAATATCCATGAAGCAACATCTGCTTCACAGAGTGACCTTCTGCTAAAGAATACTTAGCATCTATTAGCAGATCATAGTGCAGATCTGCCTTATTTGAAACGCACTAAACTAGTCTACTGCTGTTTAGCAACTAGCTTGTAATAATTTATTGCCGTTAAATAAAGCTTAAAAAACTCCATTAAATAATTATAGGGATTATATGCATTTCGAAAACCTTTGTGTTCTCCTGAAATTACCCATTTAATTTCAGGGTTGGTTTGTTAAAAAAAGCTGAAATCTAAAGGCACATTAGGGGATCTGTCAGATGCTATTTTCTGTAGGTGTTAATAAAACCAGATTAAAAAAAAAAATGAAACAAATTAAAACCAAAAGCAATTTTACCATCTGTTGTATATTAATTAGAACTTTGTGTATCAAGGGTAAACTTGCTCTTAGAGAATGTCACTGAATGTCTGCTAATAGAATAATATGCAAATATATTAGATGATAGGATTATATTGAATTTCTCGTTCTGCTTTGGTTGTAGCAAATGCTAAGATGGTGTATAACGAACTTTAATTTTCTTTCTTCTTAGAACAACCTCCAAATAACCAAGGCCAGTCGACCCTGCAGCCTTTGCCACCTTCTCACAAGCAACATTCAGCACAGCATCACCCATCCATCACCTCACTTAACAGAAACTCACTGACAAATAGGAGGAATCAGAGTCCGGCCCCGCCGGCTGCTTTGCCCGCCGAGCTGCAAACCACACCTGAGTCAGTCCAGCTGCAGGACAGCTGGGTCCTTGGCAGTAATGCGCCACTGGAAAGCAGGTAATTACTTAGGTACTACTACAGACTGTGGCACTTCTAAAGAAAACATTTAACTTGATGAAAGATGACCAGCAGCTAGTACTTCCCCTCATTCAGCAAACAAAACTGAAAACTTTTCAGTACTGAAAAAATCTCTCCTCTCTCTAAAATCCACAATGACACTCTTTTCCCTTACGATGCCTATCGCAGAGTAATTGGAGTCAGAGAGTATATTCATTTTTCCAGAAGAGCATTTTCCTTCCTGGTCAGAATCTGTGACTTTTGACTGAAGAAATCTCTTGCCTTGCTTGCCGGATGTGTTATGTGTCAAATGTATACTGCCGTACAGATGGAATGGCAAGGCACTCTCAGTAATACTTTTTAACTCTTGCACTCGGTCCCTTTAAAGAAATACCCATGTGAGGCTAGGTGTTTATTAGACTTGTCTAGGATTTGGAGAGACGAAAGAACTGACTTAGTTCTGGTATAATGATAAACTTGTCCTTGTTCTTTTTTGTCTTTTTGAATTGATAACTGGCTCTAGCAAAGAAGCAGCTTATATAAAGGGTGACACTAGCTTCTTTAGATGCAAATGATGTATGATGCAGAATGAGCTATAAAAAAAATTTATAGGACTTCCTGGCACAGAGCTGGATTTACCTACAGTGATTAATTAATACTCATGTAACACTCAATCAGCACTAATTTTTTATTAACGAAAGCCATAATATTCCAATTTAGTCATCAAACTGAGCATTTATAACTATATTGAAGCTGACAGTAATTCTTGAAAATGTTTATTAAATCCCTTCAGTTCATTCTTTGAATCCCTTTAAATTACCTTTTGTAACAAATTAAAGATTTTGACTAATTTAAAACGTACATGACCTTAAGATTCTCTGTTAGGTATTTTTGTCCCCATAGCTGTTTCAGGCGACTCTTCTGTCAGGCTGCTGGGAATGGCTATTCTTTTTCTTAGTTTTCTTGGACCCTCCTGTGTTGTCTGACACTGTGGAATAGGATTCCACTGAAGGGATTTCATCTTCATACTCAGACAATTTAGTACATTAAGAAAGAGTTTTCTTATAGAACAAATAAGTTTGTAGTGGGAATAAGCTGTTTGACGCTATCCAGACGCTGGTTAATCTTCAGTAGATGGGTAAGGTCTTTAATGTTTGCTTCTATTGCCATATATGTTTTTATTGTGTTTATAAAGCAAAAGACATAGGACTTGAATGAGAATACCACTTCCAACCTGGAGTAAATATTTTATGCTGAGTAGAGTCTTTTCGTCTTTTAAATGTTCCTGATGAAAGGCTAAGGGTAGTTGAGTGTTCAAGTTTTGAACAGTTGTGGGTGAGCTGAAACGTGAAAATTTCACATAAAAACTGACAGAGCCCTACTGTAGTTTCTCTAATAGTCTCACTTGGTTGGAACTCTGGAGGTGAAGAACCCATCTTATTTGTCATTGATTTTTCCCTTTTTGGTTAAGGTTCCCTACTGAGTCTGATTCTTAGGCTCAGTTTCAACTATATTAACAACTTTGTGATAGGTCTCTTCCTTCATCCTTTTTTCAGGCTAAAAGAAAGTTTATTTCATCTTTGGCAATATTTTAGCTTATGCCCATAGTCAGCTTTTTTTTTTCCCCTCTCTTTTTTTTTTTATCTGACTTAGATGACGGCCATTTAGAGGTACAGAATGTGAACGTCAGCATATATACATAGCTATCTTTCTATCTCTATAGGCTCATATTAGTGATGGGTGGCATAAAAATGACATACAACTTGTTCTCACGTATAGCTGGAGAGTGAATAGGCTGTTTTTGTGTACGTGCATGTAGGTGAGAGGGATGTATTTGCAAAGCCTGAGGGACGTTTTAGTCCCTGTCGTTTTGCAGTAGTAATGGAGGTGACTTTGAAATATATATTTGATAATATTGGATTCAGTTGTATATTTAATAGAATATTCTGCAATCTGGCTCTGTGTAGAATTAATGCTTTTGTGTAAAGCATTACTGTTACTGGTTAAATGGGTGAACTGAGGTGACAGATCAATAACGTCCAACAGAAATTCCTATTTATGTGTTTTTAAATATAAAAAGACTCTTTGCTTAAGATTTTATGAGGGCCTAAAACTGTAACTTGGATTATGTGAGTGCGTCTTTCATCTTTGATGCCATCTTTAAATGACAATGAGGTTACTGAACAGTGGCAGAAATTGCCTTCACTCTATTGGGGCTAAGTAACATCCCCATTTTAAAAAAAAAAAAAAAAGGTAAGACAGTAAGAAAATATTTCCTGCAGATTTCCTCTGATTTCCTGTAGACTGCAGGACCTTTTCATTGGACATTTAATGATCTTTACTATTTGACTCTTTTCCAACCTGCTGCGAGTTGGGTTCAGCTGTAGAAGCAATAGATCTCCTGGAAAAGTCAGCACCATAGAACAATTTTAACTTTTGAAGAAATAAAAGAGCAGGACTATATTGAATAATTTTCCATTTTATTCTTTGAAATACTGGTTGGACAGCCGAAATCATACAAATGTATGACTACGTGTCAGGTGTCTGGATACTATAAACAATGATTAAGAAATTAAATATTGGTAGGTTCTTTATTATCATTGGTCTTTAAGTTTTTATTCACCTACTAGTTTTAGTAATGAGTTCTTGAACACCGGGATCACTAGTTAAATTCTCACGGCTTTGCATTCAGGTAGGATCTAAATTACTGATATTTAAAAAATAGTTAGTAGATCACTTCTTTAAATGCTTTCTCTGTTAAGTATTCGAATGTGCAGAATTCTTCTAATGCACAATCAATTATGTATGTTAGGGATATGCAGAGGAAGTATGTTAGAATTCGTAAACTGGTTTATAAAAGTAAGCTGGTAGCATCTCAGTGCATTTCTCAGGCAATATTTCATTAATTTTAGGCATTGAATGTCTAAGATAAATTCGTCAGCAAGGGAAAATTTACATATTCCAGTCAAGGAATAAATCTCTGAGAATATTGTATAACTTTATTCAGAATCTGTGGTAACGTGTCGGTGAATCAAAGAAGAGCTTTGCTTTTTCTTACTTGATTTGCTGTATACAATACCTCATTTTTTGAAAGATGGCTGTATTTTGTATGATGAACTGTGAATTTTTTTATAGAAACTAACCAGGAAACTAACATGTTTTTCATAGTCTATACTGATACTGTTTAGTCTTCTTTTACCCCTAACTTATGCTTAAAAATAAAGTGTGCAGGAACATTACTGTATTCAGTTACTTATCTACTAATTGTACGGAGAAGAAAGAGGGAACTGTTTGAAGAAATACTTGATGGCTGGAAAACATTTCAGCATTTTGAAGGATTTAATTAAATTACTAGAATACCTCAGAAGTGGTACAGACAAAACAATTCCTAGAATGTGTTAGTTCAAAACCATTCTGCAAGCTTGATCCAAACTTCATTTTAGAATGCGAAGATTTTAGAAACTCCTAAAGTGTGATGAACATACCCATATGTCTTTATCGGGGTGGACTGCCAATGAAGCTAGCGCCTTCAGTATTGATTAAGGTGTGGAAAGGGTGTTGATAGTTTCCAGGGAAGTCTTAAATCAATTTGTGGAGAGGCTGATTGATTGTCTGCAAAAGCACAGTGTTGCTGGAGGTTAAAGTCTGCTCAAAGCAGCTATTTTATGCATTCCACCCACTAAAACAGTGCCTGGTTTAATCAAATTCAAAATTGTTCCATTCTGTAAGTCTTCCAGGTTTTCACACATGGACGTGATTAGACATGTTACTTATATTGAGAAGGCATGGTACAAAAGAAAGGCAGAAACCACGGATGGAGTTCAGGTTCTGCTCTTCTGAAGACCCCATGTGTCACTGAGGGCATGCCACATTGCTGGTCTGCAAGTGGAGGAAACAGAACTCTACTTGACTTAGATTGCTGAAAGCATGAATGCGTTTTTAAAGATTGCCATGCTGTAATTATGGGGTCGGTATATACACACATTAGACACGTTCATTAAGTCAAACAAGCAGTAGTGTTTTCAAAGATTAAAGTTCAATAAAAAAGTTCTGTTTTCTTTTGACATTCTCCTGCAGTCGGGTGCTCACCGAGCATCTGTGTTTGAATCCTAGCACACTGGGCCCCTATACTTATAAGCTTCCCTCGGTGTGAAGAGTCTTCCTTTAGATTTTTGCTTGGTCTCTCTGGCATCCTTCCTGTTCAGAAATCCCTTGCTGTCACCATGAATGCTTAGAATTTGACCACACTGTGTGTGTTTCATCCCCTGTCTCTTAGGCAAGTGCTGATAGTCCAAAATTCAGCAGTATTTGCACAGTATTCTGTGAGTTATTCCCCTCTTCAAAGATATGCAGTCATTGAAGCAAGCATAGGCCAAATTTTTTTTTCCGAAAACTAATCTTTTCCTGGTTTAGATAGGACAAAAGAAATACACAGCTCTAAACAAAATAATAGCGCTTAGCTTTGTTTCTCCCCCTTCACTTTCTTCCATTCCCTGAGAGCGCCAGTCTGTGGTCCTTCCTTTCCCTCCCCTGCTGCTGTGCAGCGTCACTTGCAGAACACGAGATCTCCTCTCACCCTGGTAGCCAGCCCTCTGCCTATTTTCTGGCTGACTGGCTGTACCGGGTAGCCAGCAAGAGACTGTCTTTTAATAGTCTCCGTTCACTTTTATTATTTCATCTCTGGCCCAGCCTCAGCAAGTAAACAACATCCCCCACTATGCGCTGTTCAGTCCTTACGCCTGTCTTGCCACGGGCAGCAGCCAGGAATTTTATTCGAGGACTTGCCCGTAACTGAGGGATCGCCGAGGGGTAGTGCCCACCTAACGGTGGCCTTGCAGCACCCTGCCTTCGACTTACAATCCAGCCTGTAGTTCAGAGGACCGCGGGGAAGGCAGATAAATCCCGCACTCAAAACGCAGTTTTGCACATCTGTGGAAAAAAAGTTATGCAACAGAGTTAGTGTATTCTTTTTGTGGGATCATCCCATTCTTTAATTTGAAATTGCCACTCTAATTTCATCTTTTTGTATCTTTGTGTATAGAGAATTAGGAAATCAAGCAGTCCTTGCAAATGGTCATGACAACCTTATAGAGATGGATGTGTTTTCTCCAACATATCACGATAGCAGTTATGGGTATGTGACTCTAAGTGTTTGCATGATGCTAACTGTTGACACAGAAGAAAAAATGTGATTTTTAAAAAAAACTTGGGTTACTATAGTCAAAAACACCTGGGACAGACTTCATCATCTTTATATCTGCTTTTTTAAAAATTGTACTTTAGATAATCTGTCATACTGACTGATGGTAAATACAAAATGGTAAACTTTGACTGCCAAATCTTGTTTGCTTTTCACTTAAGAAAATAAGAGTGCGATTGAGGTTGTATTAATTCTCTATGGCCTGATTCTGCAAGCTGTTGCAAACTATTTGCATGCTTACACATTTGCCAGATCTGATCCTTAGTTTGTAATATATTTACTGCTTAGCAAATGTTTGTTTTAGAAATATTATGACATATTAATGTAGCATAAGGAATGACCAATCAAAGAAGTTAAAATTTATATCTAATCTGTAATATTTTTTACCCACTAGTTTGAAATCGGAACTGCTGATCAATACGAACTGGAAATAGAGAATTCCATATAAATGGATTTTAATTCATTTAAATAATATTTCTGTTCTAGAACAGTTTTGTATCTGTTTAACTTTGTCATTAATATCTGTCTTATATTTGAACTGTATTTTGGCATTCTTATGCCAAATCAGTATACTTGGTTTCTGATCCTCACACAAAAAAAACCCTGACAAAGCGATACCATTTCTAATGAGTTCTAGCCTGTTAATCAGCATAGTATGCTAAATTTTAGTAAAGAATTATTAATTGTAAATTTACACTTTCTTTTTTGTTTATACTCTGCTAAAAATCAGAGCCTTATGTCCAAATTCTGTTTCACTAATTGTAAGTCTTAACACTATAAAAGGGATAAAGTGCTATTTGATTCAATGAGATCTGCATCTCCCCGTTAATAACTAATTCTTCTGTAAAATATATTGACACTGTACATTGATCTGCTTCGTATTCCAAAAACTCTTAAACTTTCACTTAGCCACAAATTAAAATCAACAGCAGGAAGAGA
Source organism: Anarhynchus alexandrinus (assembly GCA_008711295.1). Lineage (NCBI taxonomy): Eukaryota > Metazoa > Chordata > Aves > Charadriiformes > Charadriidae > Anarhynchus > Anarhynchus alexandrinus. The sequence continues at coordinate 162,517 of VUYV01000584.1, read as the reverse complement.
ATGGTATGTTAAATTCAATTAGTTAATCATCATTGGCAAACTCAAAGGTACTGCAGATATTTACCAGAAGACCCTAATATATTTTCTTTAAAGTGAAAATGTAGCATACTGTATTAAAAAAGAACAAACCCAAATATTATTGTTCCCTATAGACCAATTACTATATGATACTGATTCACATGCGTAATTGCTGAAGTAGAGTTAATGGAACCATGCCTGGTTTATGTTTTCTATGTTTGTAATGGGACCACCAAATGCAAATATTTTGGCAAATGGACTATGTTATATGAATTCCTGTTAGTTGATACTAATTCAGGTAACAATACAAGGAAGTTTATCTTGTTTGTAATCCCTTCATTTTTAAAATTATGCTAGCAGGGATCATCTCCTGGTGTGAAAGTTGTCCAGAGATAATAACACGTCAGTTCCAAAGCGTAATAGATTTGAGACTACAACACGCTATCAGCATGAAGATTCGGTTTATCAACCTCACTAACATACTGAGTCACAGCTAGAATCATTATATATTTGTTTCTTTGTTTTCATGTCATGCGTGTGTTGCATTATGATATACTAGTTCTTAGTTTGTATGGCTTACAGAGAGAATATTAATCTAATGAATCTGACAATTTTAGTGTTAAAAAATGATAATGGAAGTAGACATTCTGCATAGAACTTCTAATGATTCATACGCCTAGACTTAAAGAATAATTGTTTATAGCTTTGAGAGATTTGTGCACAGTGCATTAATTATCATAAGGCAGCTGGAAATCTCAAAGTATTTTAATGGTACGTATTGTTGGCTTCACTTGGTACCACTGTTCTTTTCTCTAATACGTAAACATGGGTTGGTATACCTGTTGACAAATCAGCTTAGTTTGAAGCAAAAAGTCTGTTTTTCTTTTACCTAACCTGATAGTGCTCTCTCCAAGTTACCTAGATGTCAAAATCTGAAAAAAAAGTAAGATTCAGTATCACCGAATGACCGTATTTGTATTTCTTATAGATAAAGCTTCCTAGCATTTTCTTTTTCTATAGAATCTCCTCATTTTCTGAAAACTTCATATTTTGCAGGGTTGGGGTTTTGAAAACTTCCTGTTCTATTTAAGTAAGAATTCTTTGCAAGGAGGTTGGCTGGAGATTTTTGTCATCTGTTGGGGAAAAAGTTCAGGAAGGCTGAATTTAAAAGAGGTCAGGTTGTTATAAGGGCATAGTGAATTAAATTCAAGAGCGGAAGAAGCCAGGAGTGGAGAGGAGAAAACTGGAAATGACTGGGCTTAAACGGAGTAGGAGTGGGTGTGCAAATAGGTAGATGGAGTAATCTGGAAGGAGGAACTGAGAGTGGTTGGTTAGGCAAGGTAGGGCTTAGATAAAATGCTAGAGAATTAGAGAGACTGAATATCTAGGATGAAAACCAAGATTGTTCCTTGTCCCTTACTGCTTGTGATTACTTGTGAAATCCCTTTGGGTAGTATGCACCTCATCACCTATAGGACTGACTCAAGATGATGAGAAACCTTGGCTGCTGGCATATGCTCCCCTAATGACAGAAGCCAGAAGTAATCAAACCAAAGATTTTGTATCTGTGACGGCCTATGCTGATAAGAAGCCTTTCAGTGTAATCTCTGAAGTTCTTCAAACTTGCTTAAAAAAATCACGTTACAGTGAAAAACACGTTAGTAAAAAAATGTCATCAACACCATAAAATGATGCACACAATTTACAAAATTAAAAGCTGACCTCTTTCTGCAGTTGCATGGCTGCAGGCGAGTCTGCCATCGCAATAGGTGCAGCCCGAGTTGAACCAGAAAAGAATTTTAACAGATTCTGGAGATTCTTTCTGTCACATTCAAACAGGTGAGAAGACAATACCAAACATCATGGCAAAGCAAAGACCTGGATGACTGTATAGTGCCAGCGTCTCTGATAACGTTGGTTGCACTAAGAGAAGTCCAGCTCCAAAAAGGCATCTGTGGAAGTGAGTGCCATTAAAGAGAAAGCGTCACCCTCTTCTGGGCACAAGGTGTAACCCTCTGTCTTGGTGAATCCCTGAATGGTGGTCTCTAAAGTCTACACATCTTGTCACGTTGCATATGAGAGTGTATGCAAGTGTAGTATACGAGTTTCCACCAAGGAACAACAAGGGCTGGAGAACAGGAATGCCTGTTGCATCACATGTACGTGCACAGTTGCCAAGTTGGTGGTAATGGCTGTAACTCTGAGGTTATGACAGTGCTGCCACTGCAGTGACATAAATCGGGCTGTTTGAGTGACTGCTGGTAGCGTAGTAGTGGCAGCACAGAGTTCATCACGGGTTATCACAGACTCCGAATTGCAAGAGAACCACAGCTATGGACATCAATAAGTGAGCTAAGGTTCACAGATCCATTATGATGGAAACTTCAGCCTGCTTGCAGCTTGAGGCAGAATCAGATCCTATCAGTCACGGGCAGAATAATGCTTCACTTCTTCAACTTCCCTCTGGTTTTATCTCCTTTTAAAATGTCCAGTAGCTCAGTCAGGTCTTGCAGCTGCAGACAAAGTTTCAACCTTTGTTCCAACTTCTGAATTAATCTTTGGGTAAATAATGCAGCTCTGAGTCTCTCTTAAACCACATTTGCTTTTTGAATTTGTGTCCATGTGCCCTTTAAGACATTTAGAGCAATTGTTCTCTTTCAGCCTTATGAAGACAGCAAGCGTAGTAAAAGATATTGGAGGAATACTTGTGCCCTACCTTTCTTCTTTTGTTTTTTCCCTGCAAAGCTTAACTTACTCAGTATTCAAGACAGTAACTGGCCAAGATTAGAATACTTCATCTCAGAGACAACTTTTTCTCTTTCTTTCTCTTGGTAGGGGTACGATTCCAGAAGAGCAGAGAACAAGATAAGGAATTGTAATATAAATTCTTACTGCTCATATGAGCATTTCCAGTCCTTACTGCAAAATTTGGACACTTTCCTCCACTCTGTTCCTTTGGAGAGAGGAGAACTGGAATAGCATGAATACTGTCAGGATCAGAAAGCGCATGAAGGGGCTGTCAGGTTCGCCTGCCTCCTTCAGAAGTATCACCCAGAGCTGAGTCACTTAGTGTAACCTAGATGGAAGTCTGTGTAAGTACTAGTCCTCTGAGAGACCCAGAAGAAGCCTGTAAGGAGAACAGAACCACTTGATAGTTTTTTCAGCAATACGTAAGTCTAGTTTCACTCTTCTCTGGAAGGTAGGTAGTGGGACAATCCTGCAATGAAGAGTATGAGTAACTAAAATCGTGGCAGGTTTCTTTGCTTGCCCACCCAGCACCATGAGTCATTCTTTGCATCCGGCTCTCCTGCTCGCTTCTGCAAAGTGTGGCTTAGCGTTGTTTGTTTCCCTTGCTCATCTTCACGGGGTGCAGCACAGCAGAGAGGAGCACCAAAGAGCAGGTTCGGCAGAGCCAGCTGATTATGCTGGTTCTTTTGATCCTACACATGCGTATATGTATCACAGAAGTGAACTCCTCCAGGGGAGAAAGCTAGCAGCCCAAATCTGAATTTGGAGGAACAAATAGTATGATGTTTACAGGTGCCCTCTGCATGCTGTAGCACTGTATTCTTTCTTACACCACCAAGAAGGTAGATGCACTGCAGAGAAAGAGATTTACTCTTGCGCACCTAAAGAGAAGTAGTTTGGGGCTTTTGTCAGTATCCAGTCCTTCAAGTCACCATGTCCTGGTGGCTTTCACAGCAGATGGAGATATTGTTGTGTCTGAATCGCTGTTTGAAGCTTCAGCTGCAGGTTGCCATGCCTGACTTCTCCAGTCTTTCTCCAGCAGCAGCCAGCAGTGGAGCAGTAACCTGCCAGGGGCCAGATGCGAAAGAACACAAAGCAGAAACGAAGGCACTTGCAGCCCTAGTAGTGTTTTTTCTCTTTCTTGGCTTTCAGGCTTCAATTTGTAAAGAAAGCGGGTCCTCGGTGTAAACCCACCCAAATTCAAGCAAGTGTTACCATATGTAAAGTGTTTTTCTGAAACATTTGAATAAGCTGTCAGAAGAGTCTTATCTCCAGTTCCCACAGATGTTTCCTCTGTTTTTGCATATGGATAATAACTCTCTTCTCTTTCTTTCTTTCCCCCAAACTTTGATCATCATTTGATCTGATGTGATCTTGGAGCTTTTTCTGGGATTATGGTAGTATTAATACTGACTCTGAGGAAGCGGAAATTCACTTTTATCTCTTCCTAAGCAATCTTTTTGATTGCGATTCTGCACAGAAAATAAACAGAGACAAATTCGCAGCATAATCTAGTTTCTGGGCTGGCTTGGATTTATGTTAAATGCAGCCATATGGTTCTGTGGAAGTCAGGCATAAGCCTGTGCTAAGGGCAAACACCACCAGCTACAAGGTTTCATCTCAGAAGAATGTTAACAGAAGATGAAGACAGGCATAAAGTGCTCACGGAGAAACAAAAATCCAGTTCCTTCTGGAGCCTACTGGGAAAGCTGATCTCATGCATCAGTGAACCAGAGTTCATATGAGACCTAGCCAGTAATTTCTGTTATCTTTTACATCTTCCCTATAATGTCAGTCGGCAGAGATTAATCTTCTCTTTCCATCTGCTTCCTCAACCCAGTGCAAGGAATCAGATTTATTGATGTGATCTATCCATTAGTGAACCAGGCGGAGCTCTCTCGTGTCAAGTGGCAGGTGAGGGTCATGGTCTCGCTCAGAGAGCCCAGTTCAATCCAGCATGAGTAGGGTTTGTCAGCAGAGAGAGAGCACACCAGTCGGTAGGTGCAGTGCAATGATTGATTGCCATCTCGGACCACTGTTTTTTCCACAGTTAATGGTTTTCTTCTGATTCTGACAGTTAATGTATCTGGTAGGGGTTTTGTAAACAAACAGAAAGCATGATAACTCGTTCCCAGGAGGGAAAAATTCAGCTGGTTTGCATTAAGGAAAGTCAGGGAGAGATAAATACAAAAAAGTAAATGAGAGAAGTTGGAGCAAATTAAATAGCTGCAGCTGGATATATCCATCATCTCTTGAAGGTGCTTTCTTAAGATCAATTGATTTCTTTGTATGGAAATGGCAAATAAAATGCTAGGTCTTCACACAGGGACAGGCACACACACTGTGTCAGTAATGACGGATTTGAGGTAGAGAATGAGAGCTCCCAAACCTCCAAAGTCTTTTCTGTCTGACTTTTCTATGCCCCTCTGGACCGTCAGAGAAACAAGAAGATAAAGCTGCAGCTGCCCTTGTGTCTTGCTTGCTTACATTAGCCTCATGGTGCTGCCAAACTGTTGTAGAAGGTGCCATTACACTTTTGAAAAGCAGAATTACTGATGGCTGCTGTCTCTAGATAGGTGCATTTTTGGACAAAATCTGGATTTTTATTTGTAGTTCAGGCGAGCAATCGTCACGGCAGTCTTCATTACAAAACAGAATAATTATGGTTTTAATTCCCAGAAATTCAATAATACCATTATATCAAACATCAAAACCAAGTCATTAGGAGTACTGTCGAACTTCGAGCAGAGAAGTCATGTCTCCTGAAGTGTTGTCCTGAGAGGTAAATATGTCACCAAAACATAAATTCATTAAAATGTACATTTCTCTCAACCTGCATTCACTCAAAGTGGTTTTGATAGAAGGTTTTTCCACCTCTTGAGGCTTAGGAGAATACAATTGATGTGTTCCTAATTCTAGATGTCTAAGGTATGGATATTACCACTTTGTGCCTCGGAGTGAATCCAGGGTGACGGATTGAGGACCTTAGCAGAACGGATAAGCACATTTACCCGGGCTTGCTTACAAATGTAAATTCATATAATAATGTCCACAGATTCAACACTCCTTAGAGGCAAATAGATGATTTTTAGTAGAGTTAGATACTGGCAGATTTGAATGGGTTTGAGGGGGGGAAGATTAACCTGCGTTCCACAATGTAAAAATCGGTGTGCGCATTTCATAAAGTACTTAAGCTGTGATTACGGAAGGCAGGATGGTATTGCTTTGGCTGGAAGAGTCAAGTAAAGTCCAATCATCTTTTGAGCCAACAGTGGTCCCCTGTACCGGTAATTGCTAATATATCCAGGGTTTTTCTCAAATTGCAAGGAGAACAAATGAGTCAAATATAACAGATTAGTGGACTTGTTAGTTACATGAACGGAATTTTTAGAGACTGGTGGTTATACTTATATATTTGGGGGTCTTTTGGTACCTAAGAGTAAAAGAAAGAAATGCAAAAAATGTTAGGGATAGCGTTCCTTTCCTCTTCCACCTCTCCACAAGTCACTTTCTATTCTGTCGTCTTCCAAATGTCAGTTTTGTTCTATTCTGCACTAAAACAACAGGTATCTGAAAATAGCTTTCTTCAGCTCCATGGTTGCCTTTGCCTGACCCATAAAGAGCCTCCATTTTGCTTTTTTGCTTTAGGCAAATACTTTTTAATGCTTTTGTGTGTTTTGCCCTAAAAATAAAGTGAATTAAACAGTAATATTATAAAAATTTTGTCTTTCGGTACTGCAGGGCAAACAGGACGTACTCATTATACAAGAACAGTGGAACAATCAGCTGAATTGAAATTGAAATTGATAGAAGAAAATACGTTTTGACACAATATGTGTTTAGCCTACAGAACAAAATGCCACAAGACATCAGGGAGAGCGTGAGTTTTGGACTGTATAGAGAAGGAGTGAGCTGTTAGTGAACAAGAAGTCTGGAAGGTGTTCATCCCCTCCCTTTGCACTGGCCGCTTTCGGAGAGGTTGTTGTTCCTGGTGATCTGCCCTACTGCCGTAATTCCTGTTTCTGCTTATTTGGCTGCAGTGACACGCAGATTTCGCATGTGTAACTCTTCTCTAGCAAATAAGATTATCCTCCTTCTCCACAATTTTTGGAATGGACTAACTTGTTCATTGTACCGCATGTGCTTGCGGGAATCCTACCCCTTACACTGTTTTTTAGGCAGAGACCTCCTTCAAAAGGCCAGGTCAGAGAGAACTGCTAATGTTGAATGCCTTTTGTAGTGCAATCTTCTCAGTGTTACAGGTGTTCTTCCTTAGTGGTCTTCCGGTAGCGGTCTGTAATGATCTGCAGAACCACATATCATTAACACCATCATGGAACTGACCAAACAAACTGCAGGTAGGACAGTAGAGGAGGCAGTGCTGCAGGAAACCCTGTGCTGCAGTGGCACTACGACATTTGCTCCTGTTCACGGTGGAGTCTCTCTGGTCAGAAACACGACCAAACTAATAGATTTATTCTGCTCCAGATTCTTCAGGTGCTGGTCGTATACAAAAATACACAAGATTCAACGGCTTGGGAGGGAGTGATTTAGGTTTTTTAAGCACATATATTCTAAATGCAATTTTGTTCTGGATCAATGGTATTGTAGCTCTTAAGGTGAGAAGCATTTTGTCATCGTATATGCATAGGGCCCAGCGATACTGACCTTTACTGTGTGACAGCAGTCATCATCGAAATAATAACATTGTACAAAATAACAATAGCTGCCTTTAAATCTCACTGGTGAGGTGATAAAATACGATGTATATTCTGATGTACTTAGAGAAGTACAATAGAATTTTGCTGGGCCTTATTCACAATCCTTATTTAGTACAAATTTTGTAAAAGTCCTGTGTGACTTTTAATACATTGTGACATATTTGCCATCGGGTTCAGCGCTCTATTGGTGTGGTTATGCTGTATGAAATACTTTAAAACAGAACTAAAATGTTGCCAAGGAAGTTGTTGGAAGTGATCAGGTAGCTCTGTCACATGCCTTCCAAGTATATGCAAAACATTCCATATATGGTGCCCAAAACCAGAGAAATCATAGCTGCAGGTCGCAGTGAATGTTTTGCAAGGTGAAGCAATTTCAACATAAGCTAAACAAAAAAAAAAAAGAAGTCATGTATCTGATGTGAAAATTATATTAGGAACGTTAAAGTTATGCAATAATTCCATAGGAGTTGAGACCGGTCTATTTAAAAGTAATGTGTAATGCTCCTTTTTGCTCGGTGGAAGTTTATTTGTATAATATCTATGCTTCTGGCAGTCTGGAGGGTAGGGCCTTCCAGACGTCTTTATGGAATATTAAATTCATTGATGCATAGTGGCCATTGTCTTCTAAACCGGGGTCAAAAGTTTTTGTCACAGATCCTTTCGTAAAGAAAGTTAGTCTAAATCACATTTCTGTTGCTGGACACCTGGCTATCTTCGATCAGAAGTTTTTGGGCTTACAGCCGGAGCCTTACTCTCCTTGAAGGTTTTGATAATCTATCTTTCTGCCCAATTCACGAGGGTTTTTTATCACTTTCCCCCTCCTGCTTTCCCATTTACTGAGTTTAGTAGAGGGTGCTTCAATTTTCTTTTCTCCAGAGGAAGTTGCAGCACAGAGAAAATCTTAGTTGGTGTGAATCCCCCCCCAACTTGGGGAGGAAGAAAATAGTCTGCATGTCAGCAAGTGCATACCATTTGTGTTCAGAGAGTACAGAGTTAAATTAAAAGTGTGATTATTTTACTTCTATTCATGTTTTCTGTTCTCTGAGCTGACATCTATGAGGTTTTTGATGCTGTATTTCTGTCTTATCTTTTAAGGGCGGAAGCTTAAGTAAAATGTTTACCATCCGTGAAATAAGGGGACTTCCCAACTGTCTTTGCATCCAAGGATTAGTTTATGACATAACTTTGTATTTTACTACCGGTTTGTAGTTTATGTTTGTTAGGTACTGAATTCTTCCCCCCTAAAATGTTAAGATTAGCTGCTGCACTTTTTAATAGAAACATATATTGAATAAGCAGACAGAAAAATATATATTGAATAAACATAAAAATAGAAAATCATTTGCCTGAAAAAGTGAATCGAATTATTTAATAAAAACAGAGTTAGCTTGTCTTGTAAAATATTAGCATGATTCGCTGGATTTTTGTACTCTAAAGCTTAATAAAATATTTAAAGTGCTGCTTACATGAAGATCTAGCAAGTGCTTGTTAGATGATCAATTTTGAATGAAAGATACACTATTGCAGATGCTATAAGCTCCCTGTGAGATGAAACATAGCGTAATTGCCAGGAAGTCAGCGCTTGGTCAAGTTGTGCAAACAGTTTAGGCTTTAGAAATTAGCTAGTCGAGTTCCACGGTTTGAAAAGACAAGGTAGGTGGATATATAGCTAATTAAAATCATTTGTGGATAGATTCTATTTCAAGAGCGTAAGAATTCCGGCATTATCTGGAAGCAGCCCGGATTTGTTGTCAGATACCATATCCTTCTGAGCGTCTCCTGGGAACGCTGTTTGGCATGGCTCAGTGAGGCAGACAAGATGTGCGAGTCTGATAGCGTTACACTTTAAATACTTATCACTTGGAGTTAATGTAGCGGGAGAGTCTCTGACAACTTTGTTAGTAACTCCGCTCATTAGGAATAGAGAGATCCAAACAAATTTTCTTAACCCAGAGGAAGATGCCAGGCTGGGTTTTCTGTCGTTACTTTCCCCTCGGCGTTCTCCCGCCAGCCGGTGCGACCGCTCCGGCATTGTATTCACGGGGTTGGAAGGAAAGGAGGAAGAGCTTCAAGTGCGGAGCCGTGCTGCCTGGGACTGCGCACTGCTGAATTCACAGCCAAAAGTTACAATTTTCTTTCCTTGCCTTGACGCCTGAGGTGGACTGTCAGAGCTATGACAGCTCACACCACCGCAGATACGCGGCCATCTCCCGAGTTTATCTATGGGATTAACTCCTCAAAGGCTTTAAGGATATGGATTACAGTCTCTAGTAGGCTGTGCTGTACCAAAGCCAACGTCTCAGCTCTCGCTTTCTCGGAGGGAAAAAAAAAAAAAGGAAAAGATCAGAGACTGACTGTTTTGTTGCATTGTTTTGTTAAAGCTTGGAGGATACGGAGTTCCATTCGAGTGCTCGTATAATGCCAGTTTCCATTTTTAGTCTGTTGAGCCTAACAGCGAGAGCAGGAGGATGGGAAAATTGCAGGTTGGTCAGGCAGCTTCTTATTTTTAACACGGAAGCTGATGTTTAGGAGGCGTATTATTATATCTACTGTATGGCTTTCCTTCAGTCCCCCAAAACAGTACACATTGCACCAAGAGAGGGAAACAGCCAGCTTTGTGTTTGGCATTTTCTTGAGATTTGTGTAGATATTGTTTGTGAAATATACCTGGACACAGCATTTACCTTATGTAGCCAGAAATGAAAGAGCAGTAAAGGTCAAGTGGATAAGACACCTTATCAGGACTTAATGAATCTACATGCTTCTGTGAGTCTGTAAAATCAAAGTAATGGTGTTGTAAGGTGTAAAACATTTTTTACCTAGGACTAGTTGTTATTATTGTGGTGTTTGCTACATAGAAAATGTCACAACTTCTAATGAAGTACCTTCTTAGAGAGGATTTAAACCAGAAGGTCTTTGTCTTTTGAAGTCGCTGGTAATCCTCTGAGCTCAGAAGCCACGAAAAATTGGGATGTGCTGTTGTGCATTGGTAGATCTAGTGGGTATCCTTCTGTTGTTACTGCCAGCAAGTTTAATATTGTTCAAAATGAAGTGGCCTATGTAGCATATTTCATGGGATCATGTTTGTAATGCAAATATTTTCAAGGAGAGGGCTTATGCCAAGATGTTCTAGTACATCTTGTTAACCTCCTGTAGCAAAATCACCTGCAAATAACAAACCTTGTTTATCAGCTGCTGGTATTTTTCTCAGGCTGCAGTGGGGCAAATTAATTTCTAGTGTCTCTACAGCGCATTTCTGAGGAAGCCGCTATACCTGTATAGTTTGGTCCATTACTATGCAAGGATCCAGGCATGGGTCCTGGAGGATGGAGGTCCCATCAGCTGAGAAGGAGTCCACAGATGGTGTCACTGGAGGACTTTCGCCTCCACAGCTAGCTGGTTTGGTGCTAGATCCTCTGGCCCGTCGTGTATAGGTGGCATGCAGTAGGCTAACACAGGGTAGGCATGCCCTTGGCTTCAGGAGGACCTGGGTATCAGCAATTCATGAGTGTCTCTTACCTATTAAAAAATGCAAACACCTCTCTAGGTCTGTTCAGCTGTTCGTGCGCTTGGTAAGTTCAAAATTCTCCACCGTGTGCTTTCTTACCATTTTTATCTGTAATGTATTCATTTTGCAAAGCCTAATTGGGTAAGGCCAAGCCTTACACTACAAAGTTGCCAACATAAAAAATTGGTGGAAAAACCCCTGGTGCAAAGATCTTTGTTTTGGCTGAGGCTTTGTTGTTCGTAGAGTTTATACGTGCGTCAGGAGAAAAGCTCCAGGTAGCGTATGCCATGCTTAGAGGCTCTTCCAAAATAATTATGCTTGCATGAACTAAAATTAAAGGATTCTACCGTAGATAGGCTCAGGGGGTAGTATTTCTTTTAGAAATTTTAATTGAACAAAATTAAGTTTACTGGTAACTCACAGAGTGTATCTTAACTTTGGCTTTGCTGTTCATTTCTGTTGCTGGCTGTGGTTCTTTTTGAGCACTTACTTACTAAATATATTGCTTTAGAGTACTTCCCGGGCTGTAACTAGCTGCTGTATCCATAATCAGATCTTGTTATGGTAGGATTATGTGCGAGGAGATATAAATTAGTGAACTGAGTATTCAGGATGAAAAAAAAAAAAAATAATCTTTTAACTGACTAATTTTGGCAAAGTTGCCAAAAGTTTGTATCTGAGAGATTGCTGTTCTCTTTGTACTTAACCCAGGAAAGCTGTGATAAGTAGTGTGGGCTATAGTCGGATTGCTCATTATTGACTTTTTAATGGAGTTCCCTGTAGTCTGTAGCGGAAGCCAACAAAAATAAACAGCAGCAGAAAGCCTGTCCCTACTTGTCAGATAAACTCTGAGAGACCTCCTCCCTACCATACCGTATTTTGGGTAGTTCTGTTTCCTGTCTGGATACCAGTGTATTACTAATGTTTGGGGGGGGTTTGGTCTTGTCTTAAAGGGAAATTGTTGCAACAAGTATTGCTCCTGTGACCCTTTGTAGACTGGGTGTTGTTAGCTATTTAAAAAACAGGCAATATTAACCAAAAGAGGTATGACTGCCTCTGCTCCAGCTTTATTTACTTTTATACTTTACCATACACTCTTTCTTCCACAGGCATTTCCTATTCAAAACAGGAACAGGGACCACACCGCTGTTCAGTACTGCAACGCCAGGGTACACAATGGCATCCGGCTCTGTTTATTCCCCTCCTACTCGGCCACTACCTAGGAACACTCTATCCAGAAGTGCTTTTAAATTCAAGAAGTCTTCGAAGTACTGTAGCTGGAAATGCACTGCACTCTGTGCTGTAGGGGTCTCAGTGCTGCTGGCAATACTGCTGTCCTACTTTATAGGTGAGTCCCGCTTTTTATAATTGTCACCGTGAATAGTGACGTCTGATGGATTGTATATGGACTGTGACATGCTAATCTTTAACTAGCAAAGTTTTTGGTAACAGGAAAAACCGCAACAATGATTTAATGAAAAGTCCCAATTGTTTAGAGGAAATAGAACATTTGAATATTTTGTAAGCATTCTGCGGCATGATAGCGGGTGAATTGACTTCAAAGAAGTATTTGAACTGCAATTAAGCTATGTGGTGTCTAGTTCTTACAAAAGTATGTGTAAAATATAGACGGTAAAGATTCTGTAATGTGAATATAGCTTGCAGCATATCCATGGAACTCTTTTCGTCTCATTTTGCATGAAATATAACTAACACGGCATTTAGGAATGCTAACTATCACTTCTTGCATCATTACATACACGTATGTTTGTGTATAGAGCTAGAGCAAAAGTCTAACACAGACTTTTGATTGCAAGATAGGGAAAAGAATTGTCCAAAAGGACAACATGCAGAGAAGATGGAGACTTCTTCCTCTCTTATGGGTTCTTTATTTTTAATTATTCTCTCTTTTCTCTATTTGTTTGTTAAATTCCATTTCCCAATTTTTATTTTGGAGGATTTCCTTTACTTCTTCATCTCTTTAATTATTTAATTTCATAAATGTTTGCTATAAATATGATATAATTTGAGGTTTAGGCAGTTAATGGGGGCAGTGCTTGTCTGTGAGAAAAATGTTGTTGACTTTAATAAGGAAACAGAGCGGGCTCTTTTTATGCTTGTAACTTCTTCTGTGGCTTTGTCCAGATTACAGATTTTTTCACCTCTGACTCCATAAATGGTCTTCAAAGACTTTCTTTTAACTGGTTTGTTAATTAGGAGTTTAAGTCACCACAGTTCTGGGAATATAAGTGTAAGGGTCTGGGGTTTGGTATTGGTTGCACTCAGATTCAGAGTCTTAAGAAGTCAAGGAAAGAAAATAGAGGCGAATCAATCTCTCCTTCCCTCCCTCTTTTTAAAATCAGTATAAATTAATAATAAAACCTAGAAGGCCTTATGATCCTTAAATCTTCATTGCCTTTGTTGAAACAGGCTTGTTACATTTCAGTCCAAGGCGCAGCATAAGCTGTATAAAGCCTTTGAAGTAGTTCTTACTGCGCTGAAGCTCCTGCGAACAATGCGAGACACTGGGCTGCTGAGGAGCCTGAGAAATTCCTCTCTGCCCCGGCAAAGCAGAGGCCCCTGAGCACCCCCTCCACCTCAGCTGCCAGCCCCAACGAGCAGAGGGCAGGGAGGCAAATGTGGGGCTGGCCACTGCTGGCCAGCCCCTTTCTGTCACTGGAGTTGTGGTTATTTTGTGTGAACGTGCACAGGAGTATAAAGGTGGGGTTTAGGGTTAAGCTTTGATACTACATCTTTTTTAAAGTGGGATTGAAATAATCCTATTTATAAAACACGTTAATTGCGCTCAGTCTCCATAATATTGCCTCATAAGTCATCAGACACAAACATCTGCTACTCAAGAAATACATGAATACGAAAGATGGAATTCAGTATGAAGTATCACTGTCAAGAACTGGGAAAAACAGTCATACAGATAGTAAAATATTGAAGACCTGATTCTGAGCTGAGCTCTACACTTTGCTAGCCCCAAAGTGCCAGATTACTTATGAATCTGAGGGGCACAAGAAGATAGCTGTACGGGATTATTTCTCCCACAGGCACATTAAGAAATATAAGCATGTCTAATGCGCCTCTATTCCTGTATTCGGGAAAAAGAGCCGAGCTTTCCAGTGAGTGAGAGCTTTCAGCTCCACACATCATTTATTCAGATACCCTGTAAAAAACCCAAATATAGCTGTACGACATTTCATGGGCACGCGCCAGCTCACAGCCTTGCTGAAATAAACAGTGCACAAGGGCCTTCCTCTGCCCGTAGTCAATAGGGAGCTCTTTGCCTACTGGTGATATTACACATATTTCAGCGAACTCAGCAATCTAAATGTAAAATCCAGCACTCAGGGACGCTCTCTAGAGAACTTTGGGTCCATAAAACCATGAATGGATTACACTCATTCATGTATGTGGTTTTCCCATCTTTACAGATGTAATATCAGAAATACTCTCCATTTAATAGGCCATCCAAGTATAAATCGGTGGAAATCATTAATGTAAGATGGAAACGATCCTTCATCTTGGTTAACCCTTTCATAGCATAGGTGTGAAAGCGAAATGACTCAGTAGGAAATTGGTCTTAACATAAAAAGACGGGAAGGACTGCGGTATTGTGTGACCTCTAGCATCCCGAGACATGCCTCTAACACAGTGGTCTGGCTTGTCTGCTGAGGTTTACAGCGGCTGAGGTGGCGTGTCACGTTTGTAAAACCAGTTTGAGACATGTTTTGAACTTCACAGAGAGACGTTGCCACAAGCGTGAAAACGCTACAGCCCTTGCTGCAAAATATGCCAGTACACGTTGATAAGGAACGTCATGCGGCTGATGTCTGCTGTGTGGCTGTGGCAGCTGCAGACTGAAGAGCTAATAGGACCGCTCTCCCACCGAATGGTGGTGTAACCAGACCCTTCTCAGAAAGGCAGAGATGAACACGTCATGCCCAGGCTTATTTTAGTTGCAGTGGATATGGGTGTATTGGGTTTGCGTGGCTAGGTTTTGGTAGCAGGGGAGCTACAGTGTTCTGTGAGAAGCTGCTAGAATCGCCCCCATGTCTGATAGAGCCAATGCCAACTGGCTCCAAGACGGACCTGCTGTTGGCCAAGGCTGAGCCCATCAGCAATGGTGGTAGCACCTCTGGGATAACATAGTTAAGAGGGGAAGAAAAAGTTGCTGCGCAAGAGCAATTGCAGCTGGAGAGAGGAGTGGTGCCCATTGATAGGATGAGGGGTAATGGGCACAAGCTTGAACATAGGAAATTCAATCTTAACATGAGGAGGAACTTCTTTACCTTGAGGGTAGTGGAGCACTGGAACAGGCTGCCCAGAGAGGTTGTGGAGTCTCCCACTCTGGAGACATTCAAAACCCGCCTGGACACTGTCCTGTGCAACCTGTTGTAGGTGCCCCTGCTCTGGCGTGAGGGTTGGACTAGATGATCTCCAGAGGTCCCTTCCAACTCTGACTATTCTGTGATTCTGTGAATATGTGAGAGCAACAACTCTGCAGACCCCAAGGTCAACGAAGGAGGGGGAGGAGGTGCTCCAGGCACCAGAGCAGAGATTCCCCTGCAACCCATGGTGAAGACCATGATGAGGCAGGCTGTCCCCCTGCAGCCCATGGAGGTCCATGGTGGAGCAGATATCCACCTGCAGCCCATGGAGAAC
The DNA here is from genome assembly GCA_008711295.1 of Anarhynchus alexandrinus. Lineage (NCBI taxonomy): Eukaryota > Metazoa > Chordata > Aves > Charadriiformes > Charadriidae > Anarhynchus > Anarhynchus alexandrinus. The sequence continues at coordinate 146,848 of VUYV01000584.1, read as the reverse complement.
CCCACACAGGTGGGGTGGTGGATGCCCGAAGGAGTCTGTGACCCCATGGGAAGCCTGTGCTGGAACAGGCTCCTGGCAGGACCTGTGACCCCATGGAGAGAGGAGCCCACCCTGGAGCAGGATTGCTGGCAGGACTTGTGACCCTGTGGGGGACCCACGCTGGAGCAGTCTGTTCCTGAAGGACTGCACCCTGTGGAAGTGACCCATGCTGAAGCGGTTCATGAAGAAGTGCAGCCCGTGGGAAGGACTCACATTGGACAATTTAATGGAGGACTGTCTCCTGTGGGAGGACCCCATGCTGGAGCAGGGGAAGAGTGTGAGGAGTCCTCCCCTGAGGAGGAAGGAGCGGCAGAGACAACATGTGATGGACTGACTGACCACAACCCCCATTCCATGTCCCCCTGCGCCGCTCGAGGGGAGGAGGTAGAGAAATGGGGTGTGAAGCTGAGCCCAGAAAGAAGGGAAGGGTGGGGGGAAGGTGTTTTTAAGATTTGGTTTCATTTCTCGTTATCCTACTCTGATTTGTTTGGTAATAAGTTAAACTAGTTTCCCCAAGTTGAGACTGTTTTGCTCATGACAGTAATGGGTGAGTGATCTTGTCCTTATCTCGACCCACGAGCCTTTCATTATATTTTCTCTCCCCTGTCCAGCTGTGAAGGGGAGTGATAGAGCAGTTTTGGTGGGCACCTGGCATCCAGCTACGGTCAACCCACCGCAACGGGGTAGAGAAAGTGACTTCAGATCCCGCTGCCTCTGCTCAGGCAACATAAGGCAGAAGAGACAGTTTGCTAGACTTCGTGTCTGCCTTTGCAGAACTGCTCAGTCAATTACTGCTCCGCCAATTAGCCCAGCCAGAGGAAGGAGCTGCATCGAGAGTCTGGTCTGTCTTGCACTTCTTCCATCACTCTGACAGGAGAGAATCCTACATTTACAAAGTCTACAAAGAGGAGGTGAGAGCAGAGGATGTCAGCGTGGGGAGAGACCGGAGCAAACGCTGCATTTTAAGGCCACTTAATGCAGTCTTGGGGGTCACAAGGAATTGAAAAAGTGATTTCAGTCTAAAGGAAAGAAAGTCTCACTTGCAGCCTCCCCGCATATTCTTGTTTTCCAGCCCTCGTGGTCTCTCTTAACCATTTTGCCATGTACAAAATGTTTAAGTTTTCCAATCTCGTCAATGAGACCTGCTAATTTTTAGAGAAAATAGGAGTGAGTGGTGGAAAATGTTGGTCCTGTGTTGAGAGTCTTCATCTGTTAAATGGTTGAGAAACAAGGAATCAAGCAACAGAAACATGCAAGTGATGAACAAAAGTTAGTGCAGCAACATATAGAAGAGTGGAATTAAAAAATAGCTCCAGTTTAGAGTAAAGGATTCGAAGAAAAGCTCCCTGAAAGAATGGTTTAAAAAGATGGAGAATAAAGAATATAAACTGCCTCATTTGGGGATCAAGATTACACTGAAATTTCTTCAAGCTGCTCATTTGCTTAACTGCTATCCGTAATCAGATTTGCAACCAAGGAAGAAAACGACCTATTTTTTTCCAACATGAACATTTTAGTATCTTTTTCCCTGTTTGGAAGGCTAAGAGGAGCAGTATTAAATCTAAGCCATGAAAAAGTAGGAAATAATGAAGTTGTGTTAGCTTGACCTCTTTCTATATACACGTTAATAGTTTTACACAAACTTTTTAGAGGGAGTACGTGTGAGAGCCAAAAATAGAGTCCAACTTTACAACGCGCAAGACAAAACAGAACTTTGTCCTTCATCTCCCCATGGCTTACTGCCTCAGTCAGCATCCATCGTTTGCAGTGAACGAACGAAGGGAAGGTTTTGTGGTTGCAACTCCTATGTCAAACATGGGCACCAAATCAAAGTTTCATATGTAACCTCCATCCTTCAGTTCTACCTTTTGGGATCTTCTCTGTCCACTCTTGGTTCTACTGAGGGGAGGAGTTTGTTGTTCTTGGGAGGGTTTCTTTTTCTAACAGAAAAATCCACTGTGCAATTATAGAGAACTACATCAGTGAGGAGGCGTTGTTTGCAATATGTTGTTGCATGGCACAGACTCTGACTAGCTATATTAACAGATTGATTGGTACTGTACTAATTATAGGGCTGGAGCACCTCTCCTATGAGGACAGGCTGAGAGAGTTGGGGTTGTTCAGCCTGGAGAAGAGAAGGCTCCGGGGAGACCTTAGAGCCCCTTCCAGTACCTAAAGGGGCTCCGGGAGAGCTGGGGAGGGACTCTTGATCAGGGAGTGCAGCAATAGGACAAGATGTAACGCTTTTAAACTGAAAGAGAGTAGATATTAGGAAGAAATTAGGTGAGACACTGGCCCAGGTTGCCCAGGGAAGGTGTGGCTGCCCCATCCCTGGAGGTGTTCAAGGCCAGGTTGGACGGGGCTTGGAGCAACCTGGGCTGGTGGGAGGTGTCCCTGCCCATGGCAGGGGGTTGGAACAAGATGATCTTTAAGGTTCCTTCCAACTCTAACCATTCTATGATTCCATTATGTCTTCTTTAGTGTGGGTTCAACAACTGGAGGAAATTAATGGGAGTTTGGGGAGTTCAGGGCCACTCTTTCTTCCCCAGGAATTGCTTTGGCAATTGATTCTCCATTGCTAATGGCACTATCTTGGCATTGTCTAAGTCAATACAAGCAGTTGGTGCCATTTTCACTGTGCATGGAACCGAAGAGGCAAGCAGTTTTCTGTCATGAATGTTGTCTTATGTCTACTAAATAGGTTTCAATTAATAAAAAACCATTCTTTGAATACACAGTGAAACCTGACCTATTTAGTCAGGCATCTGCTGTCCCGACTTCTTCTCAACAATCTGTCATACTTCCAAGTCTGTTGAGCATTTTATCCTCTGTGTACCTCGGGCTGATCGTTTTGTTAGCCTTAGCGCTGCAGCCAATGGTCAGGACAAGAATATACGCCAGCCAGCTATTCTTTGTGATAAAGCAAATATTTAAATATCAGTGATAACAGAAGGACATCTCTTCTGTAGGGGGGAAAAAAAAAAGGGAAAAAGGAATTTTATTTAATTAAAAAGGCCACAGGACTATTTTTATCACTACTGCTTGCTGTGAACAGTTAAGCAAATCCATTTTGGACAGAAAAGAAAGCTAACATTTAGACTTAACAACTGAAACATCTTCTGGGAAAGCATATATTGTAGTTTATATTTCTTTCTGTGAGAAACAGTGGAAGAACTGCTGTTCTGCCATGACAGAGATGACCATACAGTCATAACACAAATTGCAAATGAAATGTGAATGGAAAAGAGATACCAGACTTGAAAGCCGTGTTTGATAATTACAGATAATTCATATTTTCCACATTTGTATAAAAATAGATACATTGTGCTTATTCTGTGGTTATTATATTGTGCATTCATGCTTTTTGGCCATCTGAAAATGTTGCTGTTTTATCATCATCTCAAGATATTTAAAGTAAGCTGAAAATTTATATGCTAATAGATTTCTAATAATGGGCAGCTGTCTTCAGAGTTGTCTCAAAAATTTATTGAGAATAATAACAGAGCAACTTAAGATGAGATGTTTTAAGGTGGAAAGAGAAGAAGGAGGTGGCCAGGTAAAATAGCAAACAAGTTTAATCATTAGAGGAGACTGACACAGAAGGATGCAGGGTGTGGAAATTACAGCTGAGGGTCAATTAGCTGTCCTGCAGGTGAGTTTTAAATAATCGTTAAAAATTAGAAAATTGCCTGGTTCTGCAGGCTGAGGTTAACTTTCCATGTCTCCAGTGCTGTTTCTGAGCTGTTGTCTGTGGTTCTCCCATATTACTCAGGATTTAGTGTGCCAGCTGCTGGCATTCGCATCTATTCCCAGATTGCGGAGGACCAGATGCGTTTCCTGCTAGGCTCGGTGGCAGAAGTCACAGTGGAGCAGAACCAGACTCCCCAAAACTAACAGATTTACAACCGTAACAATTACAGAACTGAATTTTTGTGACTAAAGCAATGACTAAATATACCTGTAATCAAAAGGAATCTATTTTACTTCATCAATAAAGAACAATATAATATTTCTTTGTGATTGCAATGCCAAGTTAACATTATTCTGCTGTTTGTAAAGCTCAATTACTGCCAGGAATGAGGAAAACAACTTAATTAATAATGCCACTTAAATGGAATTTTTATTACAATACCCAGCATAGGTATTGTAATTAACAGGCATGAGGGAGAATATAGTTTAGTTGCCATTAATCACCTTTACTTTCATTATGTGTTTATAGAAACTGTTTTTCTCTTTGACCTGCATTTAATTTTAAGTATTGTAATGCTGTTGTCACTGAGAGGTTCATCAAGAACTTTTGGTTTTCCTCATTCTCTCCCCATTTCTGTCTGCTTCCCTAGGTTGTGCTGCGTCCTTAGCTCTGACTGAAGCTTCGCTGAGGTGTGTGGGTTGGAAATATGTTCACTGTCTGCAGATATGTGGCAGATTTTTACAATTTGTCAGATTTATGGTCTCACCCCATTTCTCTTTCCATCAAATTAGAGGTATTGAGGTAGACTAATACATTTATATATCTGATTCTTTAAAAAACATCAGAAATATTTTGCCTTTCCTCTTGGTCTGTTGTCATCGTTTGAAGAAAGTGCTCTGAGATTTTACAGTTTACCAAATCCACGTATCACAATGTATTCAAACTACCATCCAAAAATCCACAGCAGGGAAACTTCTCTTCTATCAGCCTTTCTGAGGAAGCATATCAGCTATCTAAGCATGACTTCTTGGTGATGTCTGATTGCACCAAGCCCTTAGGAGAACCACATCAGTGTCTTGCATTCTTCCTCAGTGTGTGCCTGTATCTGGAGCTGTGAAGGCAGCCGGTGTCTCCAGCACTATAGAAAGTACATCACTCCCTGTGAAGTCGTAGGCAACTTCTCATTTTAACAATCCATGGGGCTTTTCAGGGAGAAGACTCTGGGTGTCTCTAGTACATTTGGAGACAGCAGCAGTGTTCCCTGTCATCCTTTCTTTTCCCAATTTAAAGGTTTCTGGTATCAGTTCAGGCTTGGTGGGAATTGGAAGTGGCAGCTTCTCAAAGTACTAAGCTGTGGATTAGGTACATAGTGATGTCTTGCTTCTGTCCAGAATGGACGTTTCCAGGTCTCGCTCAGCTCCAAATGTCATGGGCAGCCAGAAGCTGGGTGCCTCTGATGGCACTGCCTTCCCTGCGTGTGTGGCTCTGCTCTGCACCTGAAAAAATCTGCTTGCCTCTTGTTTTAGACATCAGTGCCACCACATGTCGCTTTTCTCTGTCAGGAGAGCAGGTATGTGGTCTAACTACAAGGCAGGACCAAAGGGTTTGTAGTCTCCTCAGTTGGGCCTTCAGTGTGTGGTCATACACCTGGTGAATGCAGTACAGCACAATTATAGCCCCTTCCAGTACTTTAAAGGGGCTACAGGAAAGCTGGGAGGGACTCCTGATCAGGGAGTGGAGTGGTAGGACGAGGGGTAACAGTTTTAAACTGGAAGAGGGGAGATTTAGATTAGATATTAGGAAGGAATTCTTTACTGTGAGGGTGGTGAGGCACTGGCCCAGGTTGCCCAGAGAAGCTGTGGCTGCCCCATCCCTGGAGGTGTTCAAGGCCAGGCTGGATGGGGCTTAGAGCAACCTGATCTGGTGGGAGGTGTCCCTGCCCGTGGGACACCTAGATGATCTTGAAGGTCCCTTCCAACTCTAACTGTTCTATGATTCTATGATTATTTAGCAGGTAGAAACCACCTCCTGAAATTTCTAAAGAGTTTTAGCACCCTGAGTGGACGTTAGGAAAGTCCTTGAAGTCTGAAGTACCAATGTCCTGGTTCCATTTCACTATTTCATAATCTTTAAAAACAGAAGTATAAAAGCTGGATAATTGATATTTGTAGGCTGTGCGCTACTAACATCGGTTCAGGCAGCTCCTTTCAGTCATTTCTGACATGTGCTTTTGTCAGCATTCAGGTACACCTGTGACTGTCCACAGTGGTTTTATGCTTTAACATGAAGCTCAGTGTTACAGGTAGAACTTCCGTGACTTTCTGCATTGCAGAGATTTTCAGCTATGTCTAACATGAGACAAATTTATTGCCCTTGGTAGGTATCCCATAGCTATGACTAATTTTAGATATCTTAGATATCTATTTAGATATATTTTAGATATATTTTTTGATATTATATGAGTTTCATATAATGTTTACAGCATTCCTGATGAGATCATTGTACCTCCTTAGCGTGGAATTGTTTTGTAAACAATGATGTAATTTCTTATGTTTACCACATTCTTTCTTTCAAAACTGGAAGACAGAGAGAGAATAAGTAGTCAGAAGATGAAGTTGTTATGCTTCACCACCTTATTGGGCTGAATTGGGCTGAAAATCTTTTTGACATCTTTCACTGAAATAGTACAAAATCTGAACATGTTGAACATCTATGTCTTGAAGCATGAACATTTAAATATACTTTCTTGTCTCTTGCAAGAATACCATTATGGATAATGCCTTTGGTTGATGTTTTTTAAGCAAAGATCTTGTTACTGTGTTTCAGACTAAGAGCAAAGCATAATATAATATTTACTATTTCAGGAGTGCACGGCATTAATGTTTGATTGGTGTTGTGAATGTCACATGCTATTATTGTTAGTGGCACTGAGAGTAGAGTGTTCATTGAGAAAGATAATCCTCACACAGAAGGATGTAGGAACATGTAATTGGCAGTCAGGAGGTTAAAAGAGACTTGACAAGATTTCAAGGGATTAAAAAAGTTAATCCGTCAAGGAGCATACCCACCTCTGCTCCGAAAAAGGCTTGTATTCTAATTAAGATTTATCACAAGGTTTTTTGGCAATAGTCCTGTCACCCTTCCGCTTTTGCCCAGTGGAGCAAATTGAAACTCAGTAATCCTGGCAATATAACAGGGGTAGGAATAAACTGCAAGATGACATGATGTCATTGTCCCACACCGTGTGCTTCTGCCGTCATACTGTGATGCAATATGATGGTTTTTCAAAATCTGGATGGTGTTTTCAGGAATGCTGAAATCTCTTGCAAGCGTGTTATGCAGAGGTGTGGGCCCTTCTGCACTCCTCCTGGCAGACCCCCAAATAGTAGCAATTTTTCAGTCTAATGAAGAATGAAGTTAAATTACACCAGCTGCTTTTTTTGGATAAATAGCAAGCTTAGAATAATTTAGAGATGTAGTTCCTATTTTGTCAATGGAGGTAAACGTGAGTGTATTTTAGTAGTATGTAAGCATATGTAATATTTCAAATGTTATGTTTAAGAGATCTTGTAAAGCAGAGATTAAATTGCTCAGGTGGTTACTCAAGTTGTTGCGGTCATGGGATTACAGTCTTCTCTTCAGTGCTAGTAGTTTCCATTCATTTCTAACTCATGTCTGTGAAGAAAGAAGCCAGGCCTTAGAGATGTGCTGTCTGCTGTCACACATGAATTATAATACATGTATTAAAACTGGTGGTTCCATGTATAAATTTAATCTTTTATAAATTGCATCTTTTCTGTACATTGCAGTCTTTTCTTGAATCTTTTCTATGAAGAGAACTGCTTGGTCTCTTTTTGAATGCTTTAAAAAATTCATGCTGTTAAAACTGTCTGATTTAGATGAGATTTTGGTAAACCTCTCTATACACGAGCACTTTAGAATGGAAAGGTCAGGTACCTGTGTCCAAACTTGCTGTGAGCAATATGATTTGATGTTACATTTATGACTGAGATTGCAAGAACCCATGGGTTGTATAGCTGTAATTACCCCACTGTAGTGATTAATTATGGATAAAAGTTAGGTGCCCTCTGAAGGAGACAGGACTCTTTAAATATGAGATCCTTCGTTTTCACATTGATGGCATTTCAGACAACTTCATTCACAAAAACAAACAAACAAAAATGCCATCTCTCAGGAATCGTCACCTTTAACAGCGTTTGTAGTTTTGTAATTTAGGAAAAAAAAAATAATGTGCTACAACTGCTTAGATTATGTGGACGTTTGCATTTGAAATGCTTAATTTTCCTCAATAATAAACCAAATCAAACAAAACCAAAGTGGTTTTTCCAACATTTGATGAAATAGGATCACACAAAAGCATCTCTTTTACTAACTTATTAGGAGTAAT